>VDFB02350682.1:61354-166274 GCA_007258455.2 Sequoia sempervirens
ACCACTCGTTCACGAGTACCCTACTATGCTATGATTCCTTCTCACAATGTGATGCATTTGTTTATATATATGTTGTACACAACTTTGTTTGTATGCAGGAATTACAGGAATAAAGTCTCGATTCCATTTGTTTTGGCAAGACAGGGCGAGCATTAAATTATCCCAACAGGTATGATGTTGAAACAAAGATGACAAGGAAGTCTCCCCCTCCCAAGTCTGTCAACCCATCATGCATCTAGTGGTATTGTGTGTCCTTAACTTTGGTTATTTTAGTATTATATGATAATTGTCTATCGTGAGTTGTATTTGTGTTATTTATTTAATGTTTGTGTTGTTATGTATTTGGATAGATTAATAGTATTATTTAATTTAAATAATTAAAATATGTGTTATTAATTAATTATTGAGAATAGTTTTATTAAAATTTAAAAGTGTTAAACTAAAAGGTATGTAATTAATTAAAGATAAATAAATAAATTGTGTAAATAACATTATTTATAATTTTAAAACTTGACATTTTTGATAATTTAATGTAAATAATAAGTTGAGGATAAATAATAGAATAAAAGATTCAAATAATTAATAATGTGTCACCTATGAGTTGAAATTAATAAAATAGAAATTTAAAATTTAAAGATTTCATTTAGAAAAGAAAAATCAAGAAAAAAAAAAAAGAACAATGCATGTTCAGATTATTTTTGAAAACTTGAGAGAGAATGAAAAATTGCTATTTTATTATTATTTTTGGGTTTTTTTAAAAAAGAATATTGAGATTAATGGGAAAGATAAAAGATTGGTTTATTTTCATGAGAATGGATACAAGAATTTTGTGTGAAGTTTTTGGTAAAAAAATTGAAAAGGATCTTAGGGAAGTTCTTGCCTGGAATTGTTTTGCACATTTTTTGGAAGAGGAAATCTTGGGGAAAAACTTGGAAATTGAAATATGAAGGCTCGGCTTCAATCTTCATCAATTTGAACGAGGAAATCTTTGGGAAAAACTTGAGAATTGAAATATGAAGGCTCAACTTTAATTTTCATCAATTTGAACTTGAGGATCCAGGTTTCTTATTTTAAATGTTTGTTTAAATTGTGTTTTTAAAAGATTGTCTATACAAAATTGTAGAAGTTTGTTTTGGTTTTGTGGAATTGAAAAATTAGAGGATTTTTTTATATATTTTGAAATACTGTCTATTAATTTGTTGTGAAAATCTTAAAACCTTTGTAGGGAAATAAATTTAAAATAATAGGAAATTCATAAAGAAAACAATAGATAATTTGGAAAATCCCACAGATAATTTTAAAAACCTCTGTAGGGTTGAAAAAAGAAATCCTTTGATAAATTAGGGAAAATGAAATCCTCTAATAAAATAGTAAATATTTTCTTATAGAAAAAATTATATATAAAAAAAAGCAGAGAGAGGGTCACTAAATTAATCAAAACTAAAAATTTACGAACTAGGTATGGCTGATTTTTTTATATGTTTTAAAAGACTTGGTGGCACATCTTTAGTAAAAAAATTGGAAAAGCCTAGATTTGAAAACAAAAGTTATTAAAGTCGAAACACACTAGTTTTATGATTAATATTGTTTGAATATAGTAAATTATTTTTAATTTATTAAATAATATATATTTATATATATATATGTATAATTATATGTATTATACATATTTAATTATATATACTTAAATATATTTATTTAATTGACTATTTTGATATAATAAATATTTTAAATATATGTTTAATTTTTACATTTGGAAGTTGTAAATAAAATATTTAAATATTTAAATATTATATAATATATATATTTATTTAAATGTATTTTGACAATAGATGCATGCAAATGCATGAAATGGATTATTTTTAGAATGTTTTAATTTAAAAGAAGAAATTGAATTTAAGTAGATGTTTAATAATAAAACGATTTTATTAGAAAAAATAATTTTAATTAGGTGCATGAAAATGCACAAGTAGTTATTTTAAGATGAAATAATTTTAAAAGAGAAATGAATATTATGTATTATTTGGTGCATGCAAAACACAAATAGTTAAGATGAAATGTTTTTTATAGAGAAATTGATTTTTATTGTTGTGTGTGTTATTGTGGAAATTGTAATTAAACTATTAGTGTTAATTTTCTTATTGCTTGTAAATGAAATTAAATTAAGTTGATTAATTTCAAGTAATGCGTTGATGATTTGATTGGATTTAGGGAATCCAAATGTTAGATTAATTATATTTGAATTGCTTATTGGTTGAGTTTTCTTTGTTTGCATTGTTGGGCAATTGGGTTGTTTGGTTTTGTAAGTCTTCTAGAGAAGTTCATTCTATGTGGGGTTGTTATATATGTTGGTTCAACTTTTGATTTGTGTTGGGTAGTGCACGTGGGTGTAGATAGTTTGAATGCCCGGTTACCACATACGGGATATGGGATATAGTATGGATACCTGGTTACTATGAATGGGTTGTGCGACCTTATGTTTTAAGGTTGAGATGTGTTATCAGTATTGTGCACCTTGTTTACCCATAGATTTGTGTATTTGCACCTAGTGTTTTTAGTAGGAGAGTGGCTTTGTGATTGGTTGATTTTGCAAGTCTCTGGGAGTGGTCTATTGATGCTATGTTTTATGATCTATTGATGTTATGATTTTGGAATCTATAGGTGTTGTGTTTTCTATGTATTATTTTCTTTTCTATTTGACCTCCTTGGTCGAGGATTCTTCCTTGTCATCTCCTAGCACGGGTGGTGGGTTTTTCTAAAACCCACGTGGTTGGGTGGAATTTACTACGTACCCCATTGGGTTCCCCACCAGCGTTCCTATAGTGCAGTGCCTTCCTAATGGAACATGAGCCAAAGATTTTTTTGTAGCAGATGTTAATTATGAATTTCAATTATACTGATGTATTGATGAATTACTCCCACATGTGTTGGAAAGTTTATGATGTAAACTTATGTATCTGATCTATGTATTGTGCTAGAAGCTGATGTAAAGTATAAATGTGTCATTATAATCATGTGATAAAAGATAGTGGTTATCATCGTATAAGCATGTTTTATATATGTGTATGGTTATTAAATAGAGTTGATCTTTTTCATAATGGTATATCTCTTGTGTATGCTTCGATGTTATAGTTATGATGGATTAATGGACTTAACTAATGCATTTTGGAATTTCATTTATCTTTTCATTTTGGGCTTGAATATGTAATGTTACCTCGTGCACCCAAAAGGACTTAGGTGATGAACTTGTATTCATGTAATTGAATCTCATGTAATGGAACTTCATATGCATATATTATATATTTTATGTTTAAAGAAAAAAAAATGTGCCATAGTTGTTGTCCATTGGGGTTTGTGTGGCAGGGCATTACAATCATCATCATCATTATTATCATCTCTAATAAAGTTGGCTTGTTATTCTCTTGTCATCATCTTATTTTCTTCTTACTTCCCTTTGCGCTAACATGGTACCATGATAGTTAATCATAAATCATCGCTAATGCATCCATCCTACATCCACAAACCATATGCATATTATATCATATCATATAAGAAACATTGATCATCTCGCATGCATTGCATTTCATCATTGCATATTATAAATTGGTTATTCTAAGCACCTCATAATCCATACATTTAACATCCATTTGCATAATCATAAAAGCATCATCATATCATCCATTATATATAAACATCATAATCATCTCATTTATATCATCAATAATGTAACTATCATGGTTCAAATCAGTATGAAGTCTTTGTAATATATCAAAATAAGCATGAGGATACCCATGGTTGATGATTTTCTACATCATCAAATATATCTACGTCAAACATTCAAGCTGAACTAATCTTGAACCTCTTTGTCGTGAGATCGACCCTCAAATTGAACCTCTTCGCCCAGTCTCTCGAGGGGGAAATATACCCGCATAATTCTTCATTCACTGGGGCAGCAGTGGGGCATCTAAAAAAATCAAAGAATTTTTGAATTTTGATCGAGACAGTTTATTCTTTGAACCAACGCAACAGGTACATTGCTTCAAAGAGGGGAAAAATGGAGACGCATAAAATATACTGATTGATCTCGTGCACTTGATCCTGATTAACTAACATCATTTCATCCTGAATCACCTCTTCAGCTTATCATCACTCTCTGTCCTTTAATTAAATAATAATCATTTATCTAATTAAGTTATTCTCTCTTGTTAATTAAATTAATCAATTTGGTTTAATTAACCCTAGTCCCCCTTTAATTAAATAAATCAATTATATTCAATTAATCTCTAAAGTCTACCTATTAAATTAAATAAATTAAACATTTGTCTAATTTAATCTAACATCACCTCCCTTTGGTTAAATAAATCAAAATATTTATTTAACTAAGTCTAAATCATTTTCATCTCCTTTTGAGTTATTTTAATCCAAATCACTTAATCCTCTCTTAAATTAATCAAATCCTGATTAATCTAATCTAATTCATGTCACATCCTCTAGCTTTTCCCACTTGCACAATAAATCAATTTATTTGATTTATTATTTCTTCTATTATCATTCAAAAAGGCATCAAGATGGAATATTCTTCAAATTTGAATTTTCCCTTCCACATGTTTTGTCCTCCAACATGGCATTAACTCCTCTTACATTGTCTCTTACATGTCTCCCACTTGGCATTTAAGATCCTTACACCTCATCCTTCAAGCCATGTTTTGAATTTTAATCTCCCCCCTCTTTGCACAGTCTCCAAAATGTGCACATCCTTCATCCATTCATCTCTTGACAAATGGCACTTGGCCATTGGTTGAAAGTTAGTCCCACATTGCTCCATTTTGGAAATTCTTCAACTTGACATCGTATAAATAAGAGGTTTCTCTCCTCATTTGATCATCCACAATGTGAGAAAAGTTATTATACTCAAATCCATAGCAATTCTCATCCATTTTTATCCAATCTTAGCTAGGTTATGCAGATTTTCATCTTGGAGCATACTTCAATCATTAACAAAGTGGATCACAATCTTCATCAAATCATCAAAGCTTGCATAGGAGTTGGAAAAGGGCCAATTTCCACATCAAATTGGCACCAACTCCCCCATAAGATCAAGAGTTTGTGTGTTCTTAATATGATTTAGCTTGTTTTTATCATCTTTCATTGTGTTCTTGTTTTATTCATATTTTGAGCATAGTTAGATGGATTTTATGGGGAATCTTGGTCTTAACCTGCATTTGAATCCTCTAATGTGTTTGTTTTTTGTCTCTTGTAGGTGTCTTGGTTCACATAGGTACTAGATTTGATATTCATTATGGATAATCGATGGGTTTGATGAAACCCACTTCTAGTACTCGTTTATTTAGCTCTAACTTTACCAGTAATGCTATTTGAGGATGCATTTTTTTGAGTTTTTTCTTGATAGGCTTTGCTCCAAGGACTACTGCTAAATGATGTATCACTAATGTTGGATCTCCAGGCATGTCAAAATAGGTCTAGGAAAACTTTACCTTTCTCTCATTGATGAAAGATGTGAGATTTTCCTTCTCTTCGAGATCAAGTAATGTTGCATGTTATGTTATCTTTGGGTCCTCTATTGTGCCAACATTTATGGACTTTGCTTCTCTTACTAGGAGTGTTTATCTTTCTTGATATTCCAATATGGGGAGATTGAACCCTCCATCCTCGAGTGCCTCTGAGAGGTTTTCACCTTCGGATGCGTCCTTTATTTTCCTCTTTTTTGAATTCAATAGAGCCATGATGTGGTTTTCCCTAGGGGATCGTATTTTTATGTTTTTTCTTTCATTTTTGTGACTGGAAGATTCAATCTCTCCACCAAAGTATGTCTCCTGTTTGAGCTCCATGATGAACCCTAATTTGTGATCTCTAGCTAATATGTCTATTCGAAGTTTGATTAACTTTGTGATTTCCTCATAATTCTGGAATTGATCTAGAATGAGTATTTTTTGTGGTTGATCCCAATATATGAGTTGTGTGTAGCAGAGTGGTAGGCTATTATCATCATCCACAAAGCTTATGAAGGTTGTTGAAATGGTAAGTATTGCTCAGGTGTCTTTTTCCCATTGGGTGTGTAGGTTGTCATTACTATAAGTGGGGAAATCATATCCGGTGACTAAGGAAGGAGAATCCCATTCAAGTATTCATTAGAGTCTATTGCAAAATGGTAGTAGATGTTGGGAATGGTTTCAATATACTAGAGAGGGAACCTATCAATGCTAAATTTATTGAATAAGTCTTCAATGAGTAAATCATTGTCCATAAAATGATAGATATCTAGCACCTTAATGCTAACAAATTTTTTCCGTTTCTTCCAAGAGGTTTGTTTGGTTTTTGGAATAACCACGTCTTTTAGCTTATAACCTAGCCCCATATTTTTCTTCCTTTTTTCCACTATGATAGGCTTTGATCGACCTTGTTTGTGTATCCCAAGGCCACCTTTTCTGTTGTATCCTGTTTACTTGACTAATTGATAACCTCTAGTGTTAGGATCAATTAAAATGGGTTGTGACTTTTTTGGTTCTTCTCGGTCCTCCTTGTAGATCATGGATGAGAAGTCCTCCTCAAATATTTCTTTGTCTTTCATGTCTCCCCATCTAGTGAAGATCATGGGCTTGGCTATCATTTACACTATCTTGATCTCTTTTGGACCTCTAGATACTTTGGGCATTGGTGGAAGCATGCCAATGCAGAAGGCTTGGTTGAAATGGTAATTCCCATTACCCTTGTCAAGTACTTGAACCTTGGCTTTTGTTTTTGGTTGATCACTTGGTGTTTTCTTGGTTGAGGTTGATAGAAGCGTGGAAGGGTCGACATAAGAAAGGAGTGGAAGGCTATATCGTTGCTAGACACACATTGGATTTTATTATACTTCTTCTCCAACTTTGCACAGAAATGGAAAGGCTCAAGATCAACCTATAGTGTTACTTCTTTTTCTTCATGGGGAAACTTTAGGAATTGATGAAAAGTGGAAAGGATTGCTTGTAATGCATGGACCCAAGGGCATCCCAGGAAGAGGTTGTACATCAACTCAAGTACACAAGTAATTTTTGTGATGGTTAGTCCTATCTACACTGACAACCTGATTGTTCCTTCAAAATTTATTTCAAGGTCATCGTAGGCCCTTATGGTGATACTCTTTCCTTTTTCAATCACATCACCAGAATACCCCAACTGTTTGAAAATTTTTAAGGCACAAATATTTAAACCTGCATAATTATCTATCAATACTCGTTTGACCATGGTTTTGTGAACACCAACCTCTATGCAAAGGGCTTGGTTGTGGAATGTTCTTTGTGGTAAATATTTCTCAGAAAAGATTAAATGATTACTTGTGATCTTTTCAACCATGACTTGGAACTGACTAGGATCGAGGTCATTAGGGATTGAAATTTCCAATGCCTTTTCCAATATTTCCCTATGTGCTAGTGATAGTCTTAACAACTCTAGGATTGAGATTAGGGTAGGTGTTTTCTTCAACTGTTCCACAATGTTGTCATTTGGTGACTTGATTGTGGGTTTTGGGGGGAATCCTTGAATTGTAACTCTTCCTTGGTGGGTGGTTATGTTATAGTTGTTGTCTCCACCTCATATAGTCACTATGTTTTCCCTATTGTCATCAACTTGGGAGAGGGTTCCTAAAACCATGCCACCGTACGTGTAATTAGCATTGTGGTATTCTTGTTCCTTCCCTGTTTCATTTCTTTTGGCGTGATTTGGGATTGGGTTTGAGTATATTTATAGGTCTTTATTTATGGGATGATGTTCAACATCTACTTCCCCTTTGTCTATTAAGTATTGGATAAGATGTTTGATTTGCATGCAATTGTTGGTTGTGTGTCCTTTGATCTTATAAAATTTGCACAAGTCTTTTTCGTTATACCATAGTGTCTTGAAGCTCGGTTCCTCATAGTTTGGAAAATCATTATTTTTGAGGAGTTTTTGTTGTACTAGCTTTCACATGACTATTCAAGGGTATGTGTAGGATCATAATGGAAAAAAAAAGCTCTTAAGTGGCAAAAAATTTAGAAAAATCAGAGTTAGGCAACTTGACGTAAAAATTTGAATAAGTTATCTATATTATTTCAAAAATATGTAAGAATAGAATCTGTAGCAAATTGAATGTAGTTTCTAAACTACTAGGTTTATTTTAAAAAAGAAAAAATCTATTTGGTGAAAATTTGAAATTTCAATGCAATAGTATTTAAATTTCAGGGAAAAAATAAGAAGTAGGTGTCTGTCTAACCACCCTAACCACAATAAAATAATAATATTTTCTTTATAATATTTTACATATAAGTAGACTCATGTCCGGATGTGATGCATATTTTTTGTAATTTTTTTCCAAGTAAATAATTAATTATGAATTTTTTATTAAATTTTTAGAAAAATATAAAAACTTGTATGTCTAACCACCTTAACTTGGTCAAAAATTCATGAAATTATTATTTTTTAAAATCCTATAGTATGCAAAGAATAGAATGTGACACATGTTTCAAATTCAAAAAATGTGATACCGTTTGAAAGCTATAGATGTTTTTCAATCAAACAATCAATCAGGACTTTAGTCATAATTCAAATAGAAAATGAATAATAATTATTTGTTAAATTCAAAGTATAGCATAATTTATATTAGTGGAAAGCTGAGAATCTCCTTTAAAAACCCTTTTTGTTTCATCAATTTTGGGTAAAAAAAAATTCGTTAGCCACATACCCTAAACATACCCATCATATCGCCATTTTTTGGCCCATCATGATCCTGCACATACCCTCAAGTGACTCACCTAGTACTGTGAATTTCCTCTTTGGTTGATCGTATTGCCTTTGTTTCCCTCCCTAATTCGTTTGTTGGTTTACAACCTAATTGTTCTTGGGATAGGTAATTTGGTTGCTTTGTGTGTTGGGACCATAGCTTATTTGTGCTACTCATGGTTTTTTTTGAGGTGTATTATGTACATTCCATAGTGCTCTAGCGTCAACTACTCCATCATTTGTGACATTTTTTTTTTGTCCCACTATTTAGGTTTCTCATTCGAACTAGAAGGACTATCTTTTAAGTTGTTTGATTTAGGGCTCCTCTTGTAATGAGGGCTCTATCAATATGTAATCCCTTTTTTATTGTTTCCTTAAAGTCTATAGGACATAGCACAATGAGTTGGTAGTTTATTTTAGGTAGGACATTTGTGATGAAAATATCCACCAACTCCTTGTTTGGAATGGGCCATTTGCATCAGCTAGCTTTGTGTCTCCATCTCTGTAGGTAGGAGGTAAATGACTCTGCTTGATTTTGTTTGATTGTGGAAAAACTTGTGATGGTGACATCTTGCTCTATGTTAAATGAGAATTGGCTTATGAGCTTGCTAGATAGTTCATCAAAAGTTCTAATTTCTGGTTGTAGACGAGTGAACCACTCCATAGCGTGACCTGTAAGGCTACATGGAAAGAGCCTCATGAGATAGGCATTTTTGTTTTGTACGGTCTTCGTAAATGATACTAAGAAGTCTCGTACATGCTCTACTGGATCTCCTCTTCCTTTTTATTTGTTGTCAAACCTGGGTATTTCAAAATTCTTTGGAAAAGATAATGTAGTGATAGAACGATCAAATGGGAATGGATAAATTTCTTGAAGAGTGTAGGTATTCTTTTTTTTCCTACCTGCACTGCTATTTGTTAGGTGACGACGTCTAATTTTTCTTTCCATCTCTATTTTTGGTATGTTTTTTGCAAGCCTTGTGTGAAATAGCCTTGCTGTCCTACCATGTTTTGGTCATATATTAGGTATTGTGAATGTACAGGACCTTGGTAACCATATTGAGAGTAAGGAGTGTTAACTCCTTGTTGTTGGGATGAACTATACTGAAGGCTTCCCTGATGGTGTGTTGGTAGGTTACCTTGTTGATGGGACGACTCAGGAAGAAGGGTGCCCTGGGGCATGCTTTGTTGGGTTGGACTATACTGAAGGTTCCCCTGATGATGCGTTGGTGAGTTACATTGTTGATGGGATGACTAAAGAAGGGTGCCCTATGGCACACCTTGTTTTTAAGGGAAATACTATACTAAAGGTTCCCCTGATGATGTGTTGGAAGGTTACCTTGTTGATGGGATGATTGAAGAAGGGTGCCCTGGGGCACACCTTGTTGTTAGGCAAGACTATACTGAAGGTTCCCCTTATGGTGCCTTAGTGGGTTACTTTGTTGATGGGATGACTAAAGAAGGGTGCCCTAGGGCAAACCTTGTTGGTAGTATTAGTAGTTTGGAAGGGGACCTTGTGGTCCACCTTGTTGATGGTATTGATTGTTTGGAAGGGGTCCCTATGGTCCACCTTGTTGGTGGTACTGATTGTTCAGAAGGGGACCCTGTGGTCCACCTTGTTGGTGGTACTGATTGCCTGGAAGGGGACCCTATGGTCCACCTTGTTGGTGGTAATGATTATTTTGGGAAGGATCTATATTTGAAGTGTTCTGAGGTATATATTGCCTGGGAGGAGGATTTTTGTTATGCGGTATGTACTGTCTTGGAGGAGGATTGTTGTTCTATGGTATGTACTGTATTGGAGGAGGATTGTTTTTCTACGGTATGTATTGTACTGGGGGAGGATTGTTTTTTTCTGGTATGTACTATCCTGGAGGAGGATTGTTGTTCTATGGTATGTATTGTCTTGGAGGAGGATTGTTGTTTTTTGGTTCAGACTGTGATGGCCCTCCTTGATATAGTTGTGCCCCTGCTGCTTGTTCAATCTAAGTTGTTTTTTGAACAAAGGATTTTCTTTGGGTTGACCACTGTTTTGTGAGAATATGGGTGGCATGTTGGGCATCTCTAGGAGTTATGTTATTTGTCTCACAACTGAGTTATCCCCTAAGGGAATAATATTGGGATCTTTGAGAGCCTCTACGTTGAAGTCTACTAGTAATTTAGCACCACTTTGTGCTAACTTGAAGAAATATGAGTCTGGGTCCTTTCTTAACAACCTCTTCATTAGTTTGAGAACCTTGGGGTTGTTAGAATGTTTGAATAGTTCCTCGTCATTTATTTCCTCCTCTGTATCCACCTCCTCTACAACCACTCTATTTGGGTCCTAGTTGTTTAAATGTTTTATCACCTCCTTTTGTTTGTAGTTTAGTTCTTCCTCACTGAAGGTATCTTTGTACACAAGTCTCTTCTAGGGTTTTTCAAGGTCACTTGGCCTATAGCTCCATACACTACTTTCATCTTTCATGGTATTTGCTGGTGGGATGCTAGTTTTGTTCTTGATTTCTTCCATTTTCTTCCTGTGTTGTCATCTTGTAGTTGTCATAAACAATTGCCTAGCTCTTGTGATTGTTTTCATGACTCCCAGTCAAGGTAATGGATTTGGCCTATTGGTGCAAAGCGGAGATAGAAAAAGTCTAGTATATTTTGAAGGATGTTATACCTTCTCTGGATGTACCCTTTGGAAAAAAAATTTGTAGGGCAATTATTTGGAAGTTGCAACATGGATTTCTACTTAAGGATTTTTCTTTTGCCAGACCTAAGGATTTTTTTCTTGTCGAAAAGCATGAGGGATGTATGTCTATTTCCACACAGGTGGTGGTAACACAGTTCTTTCAGCTGCTATGTCTGCTCTCTCTTCCTCTTCATCTAAGATGATTGATGTAGTGAGAAACTAGTGGGGTGCTTTTTCTCAAATATGAAGGTTATCAAACTACTTATGATGTCAGTTTATTCACCGTCAATGTATGTGAGACTAGGTCCAAGGATTGGTGCTACAAGGTTTGGTTGTTGAACTAGAGTAGTTGGTTGCCATATGGTCATAAGGTGTAATGGTTTTTTGAGATGGATGCTATGAAGCTCAAGACATTAAGGTTTGAGTGTTGTTTTGGAATGGTGCTTCTTCTTGGAAACCAAAATGTTGAAGGACTTGGGTCGATATTTCACTTCCTTGTCTAGAGGATATGCTGTGGGAAAGCTTACTTGAACTATCTGCAGGTTCCAAGTAACTGTTGATATCATAGACATCTGAGTGAAAGAATGATCCTAGCGGTTTTTTTATTTTGATTTCTAATAAGTAGGATGGAAATAATAGATGAGGAACTATGTGACTTAACTGGTTTTCTAATTGCTTTGTTCGAATAATGATCCTATTATAATCAACTTTGGTTTGTTTTCCCCACGTTTTTGCAGGATGAAGTAATAGTGCTGGTTTTCAAGCAAAATGCACAAGATAGTGAGCAAACGTGACCATATTTATCAAGTGTGGAAAAAAAAAGGTTAAATGCTCGAGTTTCAGAAAAGCAAGCGTGAGCTAGAATGGAAAGTGAAATTGTTTGTGTGTTTCTATCAAATGCAATGTTTTCTTAGCAAAAAGTGAGCATCTTTTGGAAAATGCAAGGATCTTAGTAGCAAGTGTGCTAGTTTCTCATAAGCAAATGCAAGTTGGGAATAAAAGCAAGTGTGTAGTTCTTATAGCAAGTGTTTAGTTTCTATCAAATGCAACTGATTTTCATTAGTAACTTTTTTGAGACAAAGAGAAAATACAATGAAATTTTGGCTATTACTCAAAAAATGTGGCAACTACATTGTAATTTTAGCAACTGCTTAGAAATAGTGATTACTTGCACTGTAATTTTGTGCCAATGTGGTTTATGCGTGCTTTGTTTCTAGTTTTGAACAATCTTTTCTTGGATTTTTGCAAGTTTAAATTTGGTTCTTCTCTCAAATTCTCTATTTTTGGAGTATGACAAGTGATAAAACAACACTTGTATTGAATCAACAAGCATGGACTTATGTGAACTTCATTTCTATAGCTTAAGTTGTGAAATCACAACATCCAAGCCATAGTTCCCAAATATTTACTTTGATCAATGCAACCTAAAATAAAAACCAAAATATTCAAAAACCTTTAAGGAGAAATGCTTTCAAGGAGTGCAAACATAGGGCTTCTTTCACAAGTATACACTAAATCAAAGGGTTTGTGATCTTCAACCATCATGTTCAGTGTTTGTTTGGATGTTTTCTTTCTCTTTAAATCAAGCACATAATTTGATGTCAAGATTATTTTTAATGTAATTGGAAAGTTTAACATAAACAAGCATTTACAACCCTAGTGGATAGAAACCATTCTTTTAGGTAGGCCTGCCTCATGCCCTAAAGGGATGATTTTACATGCAACTTATGGCATAGGCCTATAGTTGGACATGACAAGTAACTTCTCAAAAGTAAATTATGATCCACCACTTTCAAAGAATTTTTTTGGATAATAGGGTGGCTTCTAAAACAATTTGGCTCTTAGTAATGTTCTAGGGATATTATTTTCAAGCTCCTATACATGCAACATTTTGTTCAATTAAGAACCTCTAGCCCTTACAAGTTTTTATGCATCACAAGGATATTGAGGGAGAATACGTCAGCATAGGCTAGCAGCACCCGGTGGGATGATGAACTTTCCTCACACCCATAAATAATTTATATAGCGGTCCAAAATGAAAGTACTGCCTGGGTCGCCTATTAGTTCTCCAACACAGGATGTTTCTCAATAGGTAGGCCCTCTAAAAAGGTATGCTTGAAAAATATATTAAGCTCAAGATGTTTTCACTCACCCAAGATCGCCAAAATGTGCGAGGGGAGAAAACAACCATCTAGATTGCCAAACATTGAATACACAACAAACACTTCATGTAGCAGTTTGATTCTTTTTAAACACCTTGAGCGATGTTATCCCAATAAATATGTGAATAAAATAAATAGCTTGTTCTTTTTAATTGCACCAATATGAAGTATTCTAGATATGAGTCACTTAAGATAGCAATGGTGCAAGACAAAGAATATTTTGCTCATTTTTAAGCCCAAATTTGAGTGTTTCTAAGAAATTAGTCCTGGTTCTAACTTGGTCAACAAAAGTAAAATGAGCATGTTTCAACAAAATGGAAATCATTTAGAGTTCTTTTTATGCACCAAAATCAAAGTTCCTAATTATGAAAACTTGGAAAGAGTTCATTTTTAGAGCACCTTAATTGAAATGTTTTGTTCATTTTATGCACCAAATTGACAATTCCTAACTTAGATAAACTTGAAATGGTTCATTTTTAAGAGCACCAAAATGAAATATCCATTTGTTTTGTTCTTTTTAAAGCACCAAATAAGAGTTCCTAATTTAAAAGACCTTGAAATGGGTTCAATTTTAATAACACCAAAACAAAGTGTGTGTTTGTCTTGTTCTTTTTAAAGCACCAAATGATGATTCCTAACTTAAGAAAGCTTAAAATTGGTTCAATTTTAATAACACCAAAACAAAGTGTGTGTTTTTCTTGTTCTTTTTAAAGCACCAAAATTAAACATTCCTAACTTAATAAAAAAAATGTTTGTAGATGTAGAGTGCTTTGACCATTCGTCTTCCTAATAGAAAACAAGTCAATGTCCTTCAAACCCTGCATACAAATCTGTTATCTCTTGTAACACATTCAAAAATAGGCTTGTGTTAGAAAAAAAACAATTACAATAGTATAGATTTTGTGCACTTGTCTATCAGAGCAAGTGCTCATAAATCACAGTCAAATGTGCCCCTGTCATAATCAAAAGCTCAAATTTTAGAGCAAGTGCATCCTTGTCATAAGTCAAATGAAAGGAAATAAAAGCAACTACACAAAAACACTATCAAGTGTGCAATTCTCGAGGTAGATGCTTAATTTCCAGTCAAGTGCGTGATTTTCTTGACAGGAAATTACAAAATTTTCTAGGACATTGCATGAAAACATTTTCAAATGCGATTTCGATACCTACAACTTCAAAAATAGCTCATAGAAATGTTAGTGTATGGGACAAGGGTCCCATCGGGTGTGCTAGAATGTGTGAGGGGGAAAAACATAGATGTAAACAAGATTAAATGAGATTGAAATTAGGATCTAAGCTAAGATCAAACACACAAATCTAAGATCTAATCCTGCACATATGAAATGAAACTAAGCTATTGAAAACACATTAGGAAATCTATGATTACCAAATTGAATGTAAATGAAAGTAGATTGTTACCATCATGTATCAGAGTGTATTCGCCTGGGGTGATCCCACAATAGTGGTTTACAATTTTTGGCCAAACTGGACAGTGAAATAATGTTTTTTAACTAAATCTTCACTTTCGAGCACCTATAGTAGCTAAACCGTGAGGAATTTGAAGACGATGCAAACTAGAGTTTCGTGAAATTTTGTATATAGATTCTATATATATTTTTTTCAAAATTTTTGGAATCAAATTACACTTCTTTTTCCATCTCCCTCAAAAACTAGTTTTTTTCATAAAACAACATTTTTAAAAAGTGACGCTCACCGTATAACACATAACTTTTTTTCCATCAAGGATAAAAATCTAATTCTTTCGAATTTATATTTTTAACTCTGATATCTAGTGCTTCCACTTGGTTAGATATTTTTTTATTGAATATTTTTTCTTTAGTCAAGTTTCGAATTTAAACCAATTATAATTTAGACATAGCATGACCGTATAACACGTAACTTTTTTTTGTATGTATCAAAATTCTTTTTTTTTTTCTTTGTTGGATCAAGGAATTCAATATTTGGTGCACTAATATTTAAAAAAAAAAAATTCATAACTTTCTATTTTTCCACATGTGCAAAACAAAGAGCTTGATTTTCAGTGAAAAACCTACATTTATGAGAAATAAAAAATGAATATGATAATAAAATTAAATTTATTTAAAATTATACTTTTTGGGAAGCTTATAATAAGGAATACATACATAAAAAATAAATTAAAATGAATTCATTTGATCCCCTAAAATTTAAATCAAAAGTGGTTTTTAATTAGCATTTTGATAGGTGTAAAAGAGACTCTGTTATAGGTATGGTTTAAAACTAGTAGGGTTCTATCCAAGAGGGTTTGATTTAATGTAGTTTGATAAAACCCTCTTGAATTGGAATTGTTTAAATGGAACCTTTTAAGGCTTAAATCATTATATTTTCAAAAAATATGCAATTTCAGCAAAAATCAGTTCCTCCCAGAAATTGTAAACCAACTTTGTGGGATCAGCCCCTGATGTTGGATTGTTCTTATCACCGCAAAGCCTCCATATTTCGTGTGCAAAGCTTTGATGAATGGTGTGTGTTGGTTGATCGAAGAAAGGTTGAAGCTCTATCAATGGTGACCTTGACAGTACTTCGTTGCATAAGGTATGTTGATTCTCCAATCCTTTTTTGCAAGGAAAGAGGTTTGTTATATAGAAAATGAGATTTGAAATGGACGATAAGGATTCAACAATGTTGGATCAAGATCAACAGTCGAAAGGTGTTGAGAGGATTTAGACATGAGAAGATTATGCAAAGTAGATTGCACAATTTGTGTGATTGAGGAATAGATTGGCTAGTCAAGAATTAGATTGATCATTCAAGATTTAGATTGGTGCTAGAAAATACGCATCTCAAAGAGATTTCAATTTCCTATTTGTAAAATTTTGATAAAATTGTAGCTCATAAATATATAAATATGTATTATAGAATTTAGTAAAGAATTTTGATTGTATAGTCATTGCAAATAAGATATCTCTCTCTCTACCAGTATATTTTTTACTTTGAATACTATGGATGACTTTCTCCCAGTAAATTTTTTTGTTACCTCCTATGAAGAATGGAACTCCTAGATACTTACATGGCAGTTCAACCAATTGGAAGCCAAAATGTTGTACTATTCTTCCTTTTAATCCTACTTTTGTGTTGAAAATATAAATCTTAGATTTGGTAGCATTAACTTTCTAAGCTTAAGTAGAGGAGTTTTTATCCAGAAGACTTTGTAACTTCTTTGCTTCTAATAACGAATCCTACCCAAACAAAATAATATCATCAAGAAATAAAGAATGTGTTATTGCTAAATTTGTGCCAGGAACTTTGACACCTTTTCAAAGCGCTTGAAGATTTGTTGATTTAATAGACCTACTAAGCGCTTCTACTAGTATTATGAAGAGAAATGGAGAAAGGGGGTCACCTTGATGAACACCTTGGGATCAACATTGAAAAATTTTCTCCTCAAAGACAAGAATAAATCCACTTACACCATTTTTGATGAAAACCAAATTTCTTTGAGATTTTCAAAAGGAGGGTCCAATCTACCCTATCATAAGCCTTCATCATATCAAGCTTAATGATGAATGCACCTATTATTTTATTTGAATTTATTGAATGCAAAACTTCATGACCTACCAAAGCTCCTTTTGTTGTCTCTATACCTAGGACAAAGCCACTGTGTTCATCCGAAATGATTTTATGGATGAAAGGTTGAAGTCTAAGATGTACTGCTTTGGTAAAAAATTTGTAGATCGTGTTCCATAATGAGATGGGCTGAAAATCAGAAAATTGGGTTGGATTATTTATCTTTGAGATATTCGTGTGATAGGTTGAATTTGAGTGCTAGAATACGAGCAGCAAACAAAGTAATGCAAATAACACTAAAAACAACCTACACCTCAAGATTAGCCTAGTTGGTTCAAACACAAAATAAAGATGACAAAATGAAACCTTATACCTTGTCTCGAATCGATCCTTTGGTTGGCCCCTCGATCTTTGGGGTTTGTGCTCCTTGGATGGCAAGCAATGCAAGCTAGATGATGATATGAAGGTGGATGCAAGTGAGTGCAAGCATGAAAATGGCTAAGTATGAATTCTAGGAAAAAATTGCAAGAGTTTGGCTACCATGCATGATCTCTCCCCAAAATGAGAGAAATGAGGGGATATTTATAGAGATTTTGGAAATCTCTAGGGAAATGGATGGTCAAGATTGAGCCGCCAAGATCAAAATGTAGGGCTAAGGTGAGTTGAGAACTCACAAGCCCTCACATTTTGACATGTGGCAAGTGATATGGCTTAAAAGGGATGATGTGTACATGAGGTGGAGTGATAGTACATGACATGGAGGGAGTACAAAGTACCTTGGGATTGGGAAAAGATCTCCTCATAAAGGAGGTACAAGCAAGATGATAGGATGGGGGATACAAGCAAGATGATGGAATGGAAAGTGAAATGCAATCCTGATGCAATTTTCCATCTTCGGAGCACTGATTTTTGCTATAGTAGAAGACACGAGACACCAAAGTATAAATGACCAAGGCAGATTAGTCTCTAATGCATAAAACAAACATAACAAACAAGAAGGCTATTCCAACACCCCAAAGTCGTGATGACCTTGGTCAGGCCAAGTATTGGGATAACCACAAGCACACAAGGATTCCCTAGCGTAACACAAGACCTCAGAGATCTTGGTGGGTACTACGTGGGACAACCGAGAAGACAGAAAAAATCAAGATACACCCCTATGTTGACTAGTCAAAGCACACCATGATATGATGGATCAAGGCGACCATTACAAGTGATGATAGGGAGCTCAAATGATAAACAAAATCCAAAAGTATCAAAAGATCGCACTCAATTTCATTTACGTCATTTTCCATAGGATCACGATGATGGATGGGATTGATGAGGTTTGTTAGGAAGGATGCATCATGTTGAGACCGATGATGGATACTAAATTAAAAGATCGATATGATGCAGGATATTCAGAACTGATTGGATCTGCTGATACAAGTGGATTGCATTTGTTAAGAACCAGCTAGATAAGGGCATAGCTCAATGACATGACAAAAGAGAAATGACACAAGAGAGGAGACTGACAAATCCTAGCGACCTAGGGGCTCAGGGGTAGATCAAAGAATAGCCTTGCCTACGTGAAAACACAGAGCCCGCATAGTTCGATAAAAGGTTGATGATAGACCATGGACAAAAGCAAAAAGAGGATGATGAAGACCTCGATGGATGACCAAGATGGGACAGACAATAGGAACAAGATATGAAGACTAATGATAGATGACAAAGGATCAAATGGACAAAGTAGAAATACTGATAATATGCGATAAGGGAACCCTGGGGGCAGATCAAATGATCAACCTTGCCTACGTGAAAGCACAGGGGCAACGTAGTTCGACAAAAGACCAAAGACAAGTGATGGATGAAAGATGATGAGATAACCTTAGATAAGGGGATAAAATGATTGGACCGTCATGATGGGACTAGATAGACTTATTGATTGGATCGGAGGATGGTGACTACACAAAGCTCAGAGATGGGATAGGTATCCAAATCATCAAAAGATGAATTGGGAGGATGATAAGATGGATAGATGAAAGATTACTCAGAACGAGTAAACAGATGATCGAGAGGGATGAACGACTACTCAAAATGAGTAAACGACCACTCACAATGGATGAATGATTCTTGGAATGAGAAGATGGAGGTTTGGAATAGCTGAAAGATTACTCAGAATGAGTAAACGATTGATCGGGATTGTTGAATGAGAGTCGAAATGATAGAAGGAGGTTTGAGATGGATGAATGTTTTCTCATAATGAGTAAAAAAATTATTAGAAGGGATGAATAGGACAAAATTGAAGAATATGGAGGGAGGGATCTTAAGATTTGTTTCGATATCCAAAGATCTTGACTGCAAATGGGCTAAAGCTTAGATTAGGGTTTTAGTTAAGCTCAGATTGGGATTAGATTAAAGCTCAAATTAGGATTGGATTGAAGCTTAGAATGATTGGAGGATGTTATGGGATTGATTCTACATGAAGTTCTGGAGTTTAAGGGACGTAAGGTGTTGATAATCAGATTTTTCCAGATTTGGCAATTTTCAAAAATTATCAAATTTTGCCATTTTAGGAAACTTCACGATCAGATGTTTCAGAGTCCAGTTTTTTTTCCGAAAAATACCCAAAACAAAGATAGGATGAATTGCCAACTAACATCCCAAATTTGAGACATGCATTTTGAGTTATTGATAAAATTGATTTTTCAAAAACTGAAAAAAAAACACTAAATTATGATTTTGAGGGTGAAGATGAAAGTTTGAGGCCCCAAAAATGTGGCAAAACCTTATAATGCAACCACCTGTAAAATTTTAGCTCAAATGGACACCCGAGTCAAAAGTTATGGCTTCCAGAAGTTTTAGCATAAAAATCAAATCTCTCAAAATGAAGTCTAGATGATTGGGATGGATGACTCGATGATGGAGGAGGTGATTTTTGTGATGAAACGATGATCCAAAGAGGGAAAATAAAATAAAATAAAATAAATCCAGAAGGGCAGGTTCACCCATGGAGTCGGGCGGGTCCGCTCGAGGACAGGGCGGGTCCGCCCACGGATTGGGGCGGGTCCGCCCAAGGATCCGGGCGGGTTCACCCGAGGACGGACCTGGGCGGGTTTGCCCGAGCCGGGGCAGGTCTGCCCACAGATTGGGGTGGGTCCACCCAAGGATCCGAGCGGGTCTGCCCGAGGACGACCTGGGCAGGTCTGCCCATAGATTGGGGCTGGTCCGCCCAAGGATACGGGCGGGTCCGCCTGAGGACGACCAGGGCGAGGTCAGGGATCCGGCAAGGGGATAGAGGAAGATGGTGCAAAAGAAGCGGACGTGATGATGACGAGGTAGATGGCATTGGGTGGCATGGAGAGTAGCCTATAGCTAGATACCAATGACAAGGGATTATGAGATGGGATGAGGATAGAGGATGGGGAGGGAGGAAAATGATTGTTTGGATGGATGATGAGGAAAAGGTGGCCAAATGGATTGATGACAAGGGATTCTATGATGGAAGGATAAGAAGATAGGGATGGGGAGATGAGGGACATAAGAACCCAAGATGGATGGAGTGGATGAAGGATGGGAAAAAGGTTACCAGATGGATGGATGAAAAGGGATGCCAGGATGGAAGGAATGATGTCTCCAAGGACTATATCACAAAGGAAGATAAATGCCCCCACTCTAGATATGTCATGTATAATGAGGCATGAGAGATGGAAGATGGGAAAATTAAGGAGATAACTGAAGGAGGATAGGATGGGTAATTTAGGGCTATGATAGAGCATGTGTGAAGGGAATGTATACCAAGAGGTGTCCAAAGCATGCATAGATAGGTGCCCCTATTTTTTTTATTTTTTATTTATCAAGATTACAAGAAGGACAGAGGGACGGGATAAATGAGATATGCCAATTAGGATGTGTAAGATAGGCAGGATGGAGGGGATGAATTAAGATGACATATAGCAAGAAGACGGGTGCATAGTTGGAAGCATAGCAGGAAGCATAGTGGATGGAGGTAATGCATATCAGGATACTGCCCCCAAGTGCAGATGGGGATTTACGCATGATGCCTGTTTGCCAGGTTTTCATCATGGTACTTATCCAATGCGCTTGTTTTCCAAGTTTTCACCATTGGACAAATTGTTTCTCTTTACTATTTTATTTTTTTATTTTTTTGACTTTTTTTTGGATTTTTGAACTTTTGGATTTTTGACTTTTGGATTTGGACTTTGGATTTCTGGACTTTTTTGGATTTCTAGACTTTTTTGGCTTTTTTGACTTTTTTGGATTTCTGGACTTTTTTGGATTTATGGACTTTTTTGGATTTGTGGACTTTTTTGGATTTTTGGACTTTTTTGGCTTTTTGGATAGCATGTGGAAAGAGATGGATAAGGATAGGGAGGCAAATAAGTGGATTTAGAAGACATGCGATAAGGATATGGATGAAGGACTCAAGAATCAAGTTCCATGCGGGGTATTAAGAGCTCATGTTTGAACTGACTGTTGGATGTTGGTACAACCTTATTAGGAGAAATGGATTATGTAAAAGAATGAATTAGAGGGATTTGATGGGGGGAGATATGTGGGGTAATGAATGGGATGTTGGAAAGGGTATGGATAGAATGATGGGGTGGATGTGTGATGGGGTGGTGAGTTCAGGACCAACATTGGCACATATGGTGATGGATGTGAAAAGATAAGAGGATTAATGGATGGAGAATGTGGGGATAATGAAGGAGATGGAATAGTGAATTTTGGGACATAGGGACCCAAAATAGACTTAGGAGATGAAAGGGGGGTATGATTAGATTTTGGATTAGCAACTTTGGATGTTCTTACATATTTTTCATTTGATGGCATTGCATCTTTTTTCTTTGGGATCCACATGGTTTTGATTTTTGCTTTAGTGGGTCTTTGTGGCCGATGGGTTTGATTTGGATTGTGGATTTGATTTTTCTTTTCTTCAACATGTCGTTTAGAGGGGACATGGGGAGCTTTAGATTCATGTGGATGTTTGGGTTTATGCATTTGTATGTTAGCATCCAAAGTGCTTTTAGTAGCAATGGGATGGGTGTGAGGAGATGGATGATGTGGAGCAATGGAGGTAGGATGATGAGGATTATGTGTAGATGGAGGATGTGTAGGTATGTGCCTTTGTTGATCATGATTATGGGATGTGCGAGAGGGATGTTTATGATGGATAACATGGATAGGTGTTGAATGGATGAAAGGATGAGATGGAGGAGGTGATCTTGGGATATGTGGACCCAAGATGGATGGAGTAGATGAAGGATGGGAGATGGTGGATGGAGGGATGTAAGGACCCAAAATGGATGGAGCAGATGAAGGAGGAATATGGATGGTTGTTTTGAGGTGATACGATAGAAGAGGTGGGATGGCAGTATATGATCTAGTGGAGCGATGGGAAGAGCCAGAGTTTCTTTAGGAAAAGGCCCATTGAGGACGTATAGAGGTTGTACCAACATCTTTAGATAGCGAGTCTTGGGAAATAGGTCCCAGACCTTGCATGAAAATTTGTTCTTTGACTTGGATGGGCTATAAAATACCTTGCTCATGAAGGCCAAGACCTTTTCCTTGATAGTTCATTTTCTTGACCATGCGATCCATGATAGGATTTTTGTTATTCTGAAAACATGATGCGAGTCCATTATTAGGTGGAGGATGATGCGTAGTATATACGCTGTGTTTTTCTTCTATGAGGAGGCCACCATGGAAGAATGTGAGAGTACCAAGGGGATACGCAGGCAGTGTAGGGATAGCATTTTTAGGCGATGATGGGGGATCATGAGAGGGAGATGATGGGATAGCAACATTTGGATGGGTAGTATCAGGAGAGGGATTAGGGGATATGATAGGATCTGGATTTGTGGTAGTGGGCTCATGCGATGGAGATGGAAATGGAGCAGTGGAATCTTGAATGACAAGGGGATCATGGGATGGAATGGATGGGGGACTGTGATCTTGAGGTGGACTAGATGGGATGGTAGGATCTTGATATGGAGAAGGGGATATGTTGGCATGCTTTGGATTAGGTTCTTGGCATGACTCATCGTGTGCGAGAGGCATGATAATGGAGTCTTGGTGGGACTCTTCAGGTGGGGAAGATGGAGGGATGGAGGAGTTGATGCAGTCATCGGAATAGATTTTAGTGACACTAGGAGTGGGAGAAGTGGATTGGATTTGGGTGTTGTCGATGGGTTTGACAACTCTTGGAGTAGGGGGTTGGTGTTCAATGGATTCGGCAGATGTGATTGTAGGAGATGGGGGCTTAGTGGATTCGGTAGATGTGATGGTAGGAGATGGGGGCTTAGTTGATTCAAAGGATGTGATGGTTTCGATGATTTGAGTGGTGTGAAGGGTGGTATCATCAATGATAGGTGTTGGGTGGAGAAGGGCATCATCACTAATGATCATGGACGATGGGTTGGGATGGCACGATTCCACAACTTCAAGGTGTGGAGTGGGGGATGTATTCTTTGTTATAAGTCCTTGGATAACTTCTAAAATGAGAGACTTGGATACTCTAGGCTGAGATGGTGTGGTATGAGTGGATGAAGGATTAGGGATTGGTAGGGGATTAGGGCTATGGATTGGTGGACAAGGATTAGATGGGGGAATGGGATGGGAGGTAGAACTAGGAATAGATGGGGGATTAGGTGAAGGGTTAAGATAGGGGTATTGGCATGGTGAAGTAGGACACGAGGATATGGGTGGTGGATTGTAGTAAGGGTATGAGGATGGTGGATTAGGATGGGAAGATTGAGATGGCGGATTGAGATAGGGAAATGCAGATGTTGGATTAGGATAAGTTGATGTGGATGTTAGATTAGGAAAGGTCAATGCGAATGTAGGATTAGGGTGAGGATATTGGTATGGAAGATTAGGGTAGGGGGTAAATGCGGATGAAGGATTAAGATATGGGGATGTGGACGAGGGATTAGGATAGTGGTATTGTGATGGCGAACTAGGATAAGAGGATACAGATGTTGGATAAGAGGATGATGTGGATGAAGGATATGATGGATATCCCTTGTCAAAGGTAGAATAGGGAGCATGATTAGGCATGGATGAAGACATAACAAGATGACTCGAAGGGGTGATTGGATTTTGGAAAGTGGGTGGAGAAAAATTACTAGCAATGATAGTGTCAAAGGGATCTATGTCAAATTCTTCGTGATCGACAAGACTTTCGTTATCATTGTCGACATAATTAGGGTTTCCCTTTACCACTATTGATGGAGGATAAGAATTCATGATGATGAAAGGATAAAGAGGATGGATAAAGATTTTGGATGGAAATGGACTAAAGCTCAAATCGGGATTTAGGGCAAGCTTAGATTGGGATTGGATTAAAGCTCAAATTAGGATGATTGGATGATGGGATGGGATTGATTCTGACAATTGGATTTGATTATCAAAGGATGATTACGACACTGAATCTACTTCGAGATGGAAGTAGATTGATTGGGTCGAAGGTGATTGGATAAGGATGCGATTGGATTGGATTGGATTAATCGATTGATTGATTGATAAGATCGACTGAGGGATTAGATAGGATGATAAAAGGGACTATAAACCCCATTAAGAGATTATCCTAGGTGAGGTAGGATACTGATTGATCAGATTAAAGGATAAATGTATGATTGCGGCACCGAATCCACTTTGAGATTAAAAATGGATTGATTGGGCTGACGATGATGATTAACTTACGATAGATGACAATCCTAAGAAGATTTCGATGATGACGATTAGATCAGACACTTAGGTCAATTTGGATAATAACCCGAGACGAAGTTCAGGGGATTTGGATGGGGAAAACGATGATTTGATTGGAGAAATGGATGATAGAAATGGATGAATGAATACTCAAAACAAGTAAATGATTGACCAGAATGGATGAACGACTACTCGAAACGAGTAAATGACTGCTCACAATGGATGAATGATTTTCAAAATGAGAAGATGAAGTTTTGGAATAGCTGAAAGATTACTTAGAATGAGTAAATGATTGATCGAGATTGTTGAATGCGAGTTCAAAATGATAGGAAGGAGGTTTGAAACGTTTATTCAGAACGAGTAACTAGATGATAGGAATGATAGAATGAGAGTTCGAAATGATGAAAGGATGTGTTAAATGGATGAAAGTTTATTCAAAACGAGTAAACGGATGATGGAAATGATAGAACGAGAGTTTAGAATGATGAAAGGATGTGTTAAATGGATGAACGTTTACTCAGAATGAGTAAACGAATGATCAAAATGATAGAACAAGAGTTTGGAATGATGAAAGGATGTGTTAAATGGATGAACGTTTACTCAAAATGAGTAAATAGATGATCAAAATGATAAAACAAGAGTTCAGAATGATGAAAGGATGTGTTAAATGGATGAATGTTTACTCGGATCGAGTAAACGGATGATCAAAATGATAGAACGAGAGTTCATAATGATGAAAGGATGTGTTAAATGGATGAACGTTTACTCAGAACGAGTAAACGGATGATCGAAATGATAGAACAAGAGTTTGAAATGATGAAAGGATGTGTTAATGGATGAACGTTTACTCAGAACGAGTAAACAAATGATCAGAATGATAGAACGAGAGTTCAAAATGATGAAAGGATGTGTTAAATGGATGAACGTTTAATCAGAACGAGTAAACGGATGATTGAAATGATAGAACAAGAGTTCGAAATGATGAAAGGATGTGTTAAATGGATGAACGTTTACTCAGAACGAGTAAACAGAGAGAATGGTAGGGTATGCCCCCCTCGAGGAGGCAGATGGGGAAGGAAAAGGTGCCCCGGGAAACTTCTCAAAAGTATGAAGTGGTATATGTCGTTGGAAAGAGCACAAAAAATCGAGAAGATTGGTGCTTGAATGGAGGAAAACGGGTAAACAGTGTGCAAATGGCGGGGCATATATGGTTGTCTATCAGGGCAAATCTCCCTGTCTATTAGGTCAGGTCTGCCTGTGGAGAAGGTCAGGTCTGCACATGGACAAGGTTAGGTCTGCCCAAGGAGAAGGTCAAGTTCACCCAAGGAGAAGGTCAGGTCCACCTATGGAGAAGGTCAGGTCCGCCCAAGGAGAAGGTCAGGTCCACCCAAGGAGAAGGTCAGGTCCACCCAAGGAGCAAAAGTTGGTCAAATTTGGTCAAAATGGGCTTGAAAAGGACTGGTTAATAGGTCAAGTCCGCCCCTATAGAGGGCAAGTCCACCCAAGGAAAAAAAGTTGGTCAAAAGTATGAAGTGGTATAAATCATTGGAAAGAGCACGAAAGTTTGAGAAGATTGGTGCTTGAACGGAGGAAAACGGGTTTACAATGTGGAAATGGTGGGGCATATATGGTTGTCTGTTAGGGAAAATCCGCCTGTCTATTAGGTCGGGTCCACCTGTCTGTTAGGGCAGTTCCGCCCCTTTGTGAAAATTTTCAAAAAAACACTTTCTGCAATCTGGGGAGGGCAGGTTCGCCTATGGAGGGTAGGTCCACCTGTCTGTTAGGTCGGGTTCCCCCCTCCATGATTTTTTTTTTAAAAAACACTTTATGTAGTCTAGGGAGGGCAGGTCCGCCCCTGGAGAAGGTCAGGTCCACCTATGGAGGGTGGGTCCGCCTGTCTGTTAGGTCGGATCCGCCCCTCTGTAACCTGTACCTACAAAAAGTCAAAAAATAGAAAACGTAAAAGCAAGAGACCCATTTGTGGGTCCCACCGAGCATGCCAAAAACGTGATAGGTCGAATTTGAGTGTTAGAATATGAGCAGCAAACAAAGCAATGCAAATAACACTAAAAACAACCTACACCTCAAGATTAGACTAATTGGATTCAACACAAAATAAAGATGACAAAATGAAACCTTATACCTTGTCTCGAATCAATCCTTTGTTTGGCCCTCCGATCTTTAGGGTGTGTGCTCTTTGGATGGAAAGAAATGCAAGCTATATGATGATACGAAGGTGGATGCAAGTGAGTGCAAGCATGAAAATGGCTAAGTATGAATTCTAGGAAAAATTTGCAATAGTTTGGCTACCATGCATGATCTCTCCCCAAAATGAGAGAAATGAGGGATATTTATAGAGATTTTGGAAATCTCTAGGGAAATGGACAATCAAGATTGAGCCACTAAGATCAAGATGTAGGGATAAGGTGAGTTGAGAACTCACAAGCCCTCACATTTTGACATGTGGCAAGTGATATGGCTTAAAAGGGATGATGTTACATGAGGTGGAGTGATAGTACATGACATGGAGGGAGTACAAAGTACCTTGGGATTGGGACAAGATCTCCTCATAAAGGAGGTATTTGTCCCCATGTGGGTGAGAGGACAAGTGGGGAATTAAAAATTCCTCAAATATTCTCATGGGGATGAGAGAAGGAATTTAAAATTCCTTTAAATGCATTGGGGGATTAAATGTGAATTAAAAATTCACATGGGGAATGGAGATGCCTTGTCCAAAAGGAGAAAACATTTAATAGGGTTGACTTGATTAAGTGATTAAGGTTGTGCAAGTACTTGATTAGACTAATTAATGACATATTAGAAGAAGGTTAGATTTCACATGTGACTTGATGTGACAAGTCAAAGATCACATGGGGAAGAGAAAAAAAAAATTAATATTCCTTGGAAGGATAAAAGGAATTAAAAATTCTTTGAGAGGTTGATTAGGCTAGTTAGTGAAGGATTAGAGGAGGCTTTGGTGGCTAAGAGAGATTAGAGGCCAACTTGCAAAAGTTGGAGGATGTGACACATCTTAATCAAGGATTAGACAAGTGCACATCCTAATGATGAGATTAGAAGATGGATTAGGATTAGATAAAAATGATGATGTGACATATGAGGAATTAAATAAATGTGATATTTATTTAATTCATTTGATGAAAAGGAGGATTGAAGAGATAAGGTATTTATTTATTAATTAAATACCTTAGGGATTTGGAAGAATTAAGGATAGTAATTAAATAATAGCGATATTACTTAATTAATGCAAATAAGGGGATGCTTAGACGAAATGGGATAAATTTGGATAAATCAAGTGTCCAAATCTAGGTGTCTACAATTGGAAATCTGTGTTGTGTTAAAAAATTTCAACATAGACCCTTATCTCCTTGATTCTTCTATTGCATTTAAAAGATTAACTGAGATAAACTCCCAACACTTTTGATAAAATACTGTTGTGAAACCATTAGGAATAGGAGCCTTCGTCTGGAGGAAATGAGAAAACTGTTGAATTCATTTATTCTAATGTAAAGGGCTTAAGAATTTGATTACATTATCTTCTTGAGAAATCATTAGAGGAATGACCTCCAATAGGTCCTCCCTATTCTTAAAAACTTGTGTTGCCTGATTCTATGGAGCAAAAAGAAAAATTGTGAAAAATTTTACTCTCTAAATATCTTCTTCCTTTTTGGGCACCTCACCTGATATGCTATCCTTTATAGTTAAAATGGAAATTTTCACCTTTTTGATTGGGTAGATACATGAAAAAACTTAGTGTTTTTATTCCCTTCTTTCAACCACAGTTCCCTTTATTTTTGCCTCCAATAAATTTCCTCCCTTGTCAATAACTCTACCCACTCTTCTTGCAAATATTTTTCCCATTCATAGGATGAGGCGTCAAGACCATATGATATGATATGGTTGTTGATATCCGTAAAAAAAAATTGAATGATCTCCTTTGAACAAAAATATTTTTGAAAACTTCCCACCATGGGTTCGACTCTCCGGCGCTCCCGTGGTACCGGTTGGTGTGTCCCGCCAGCACTGCCGGTCACGGTAAAAAGTTTACCAGCGGTGGGGTTATATGGGGGGCCGTACTGCACCTAATTTCCCTCGTTAATATATATATTTGAAAACTTGCTTGTTCCAATCTCGGATTTTCCCTTTTAATATCTGTAATTTCCTATAGAATTGAAACATTCTTGAGCCTTTAAGGAAAGGCGCATGCAACCAACTATTTTTTAACATCGTAAAAACCTCAAGATGATGAAACCACATCATTTCAAACTTGAAAGAAGACTTACTGTTGGTTGGCACCCCTTTTTCCACAATATCCATGTCTATTGCAAAATGATCTAAACCTAACAGAGCTAGAATTTCTGATGAGATATTGTAAGCCCCTAACAACCAATTTGATGACAATAAAAGCCTATCCAGCCTTTCTATAATTTGCAAAAAATATTTCATTTTATTATTCTAAGTATACGTCCCATTACTTGGAAGGATATCAATCAAAGCGTTGTCATGAATGAAGGAAACAAAGTCTTCTATTATTTTATGTGGTGGAAGAAACCTACCTTTTTTCTCATTTAAAGATATAACTGCATTGAAATCGCCTACTACTATTACTTTTTCTTGCTCTAGTTGACCCAAGACCTCCTTTAGATCATCCCACAAAAAATTATTTGCAACTGTAGATGACAACCCATACACATTGATTACCTAATAATCAAGGTTAAATCTTGTAACTTTCAGCAACTACCAATTATGCTTATTTGAAATAACTTCTTATGTGATTCTCTTTGGGTTCCATAATACCAAAAGACCACTAGAGGATCCTTGTGCTATTGAATGAGAAAAATTCCATTTTCCCCATTTCTTGAAAATTTTCAAGCTCAATTCTTTTGAGAGTTTCATCTCCTAACACAACACTAAATATGCTCCACAAACATCTAGTTGATGCTTGACCCGAGCTCTCTTGTTAGGGGCATTAACACCCCTAACATTCCATGATAAGATTTACATTGATTTCAAGGAGAGTAGCATGCTCTCCTTGGTCTAGATTGTTTATTTGAGACACCCTTTCAGATTTTGACCAAGGCTAACTAAATACGAGCTGCATTTTCTACCTATATTTTAGCATAATGAGGTTTCTTGTGCCTTTTACCTACTATCTTTTTAAGAGCAAGTGATGAACTTGGAGATTGAGATATGGATAAAGTTTTAGAATAATCGTATTTAGGGTCAGGGTCCTCTTTAGCCACCTCTTCTACTATTTTATGAATTAGTTGTGACCCCACACTATTGGCCACTTGCTCTACCAATTCTTCTAAATTATCATTGCAAGATAAACCCCCAAAGCTCAATTATTCTAATGTGAGAAGATGATTCTCTTTAAAAATATTTTCGTGACACTCTTTATTTTTTGGAAAAAGTAGGTCTTCATAAAATAATTCTTGATTTGCATAATTCCATTTTGATTTGACAAATCCATTAGGCTTCTAGCAAACTTATTGACCTGATACTTTTCAGTACCTTTTAGACGATTGATACCTGAAAGATACTGTCACTACCAAACACTAATGATCTGACTAATTCCTCCAATTGTACCATACTTTTTGGCAAAAATGGAGTGAGAGAAAGGGGACTTAGACTCCTCAATGGAAAAGATAGCTTCCTCAACTAGGTTTTTTGCAAAGAAACTAAAAATTCTTTATTACCTAGATATGGGACAAAATTTGTACATTAAATGTTTTCACCTTGCCCATAGATTATAAATGAACTTTATTAGAAACACATTGTACCTAAATATTGTTATCCACGTCCTATTGGTCAGGACTTGCCACTGACAAATTAGTGACATTCTTTGGTTAAGAACCTATTATGTGAGAAGATATCCCACCAATTTCTTTTGTTTGCAATTTTTTATCCAACTTACTTGTATTAGTATTTACATTTTGGCACACCCTACTATGATGCCTGAAAAGATGACATTTTGCACATACATTCACTGGGGTTTCTACAAAAATGCTCTGCGCCCACAACCCATGGTTGGAATTTATTTGAAATGTTTTAGGAAAATATTTTGTAGCATCTAAAAGTATACAAACTCTGATTGGACAACCAGGATTGTTAAAAAATCTAAAATCATTCTTCAAAAATATGCCCAATTGATTAGCTAAAACCTCTACAATTTTTGGCTCCCTATATTCCAAAGGAAGTGATTGAAGTTGGAACCAGAAAGGGATAAATTTTATGGCAGATGTTGTTGGGTTAAAGTCTAGAGACCATGGTTGTATATACAAACTAGAACCCTTAAGAACCAAGGATTTAACTTTATAATCCGCATCTCTATGAGATTTTGTAGCAAAAATTACTACCAAAAAACCTTTACCCTGAGCTAGGTAAAAAAATTGATTGGCCCCAGCCCATTCTTGAAAAATCCATTCTTTCAACAAATCTAAATTAGGTGAAAAGTTCCAAATTTTACAGATGAGCACTTTCCCCCAAAGGTCTTGAGTCTATGATGCAAGAGGTCCTCTAAAAAATTTATATTGATTACACCCTTATGATCTTTTTGTCATGGTGGAAAACATTTTTACACTAATTATCGGTGTGCCTTTGAAGACCACATCGCGGATGCCATTTGATTTTGGGGCCTTTTCTGCTTCCATGTCTATATAGATGAATTCCTTCTTGAATTGGGAAACTAAGCACGCTTCTACAACTTTCAATTGAAGGGGGCACCATTTGACAATGGGATATTGGTTGGAAATGTAGCTATGATAGGAATATTATTGGAGAAGGTTCTTGGAAGTCATTTAGGTGTTTGATCAAAACCCTTCAAATAACTTGACCTTGGTTTTTTAGGCATAGAATATTTTCCTTGGAAAGAGAAAAGCGCTGAACCAGTGCAACTGTTAGGCTGACAGTGACCCATACCCTCATGGGGCCCTCAAGAAGTTTGGGACGAGCTTGGTGCGGATGTTTTTTTTTAAATTACTGTTGCTTCCTAGAGCCATTTCCCACTAGCTATCTTTTTTTCCTTTTAGAGTCTAAAATTCACCAAGTTACTTATTTTATTTGAATATTATTATAATATAAATTTTAATTTAATTGATTATAATGTGTTCTAAAAATAAATTCTTACATAGTTAATACTTGCAATTAATTATTTTGATATTCCATAGATTATTTTTTATTTTTTTTATTTTTTATTTTATTAAATTGCTTTTGGTATTGGATATACATGCATACATACATACATACATACATGCACACATATACATGTATGTATGTATATATGTATGTATGTATGTATGTATGTATGTATGTATGTATGTATGTATGTATGTACATGCACATGCATATGGGTCAGTGCAGGATCATGGAGGTCCAAACTAGGCCTTTAAGTGACAGTGAAATTCAGAAAAATAAAGTTAGGAAACTTGACATAAAAAAATTGAATAGGTTATTAACATAATTTGAAAAATATGTAAAAACACAATTTTTAGAAAATTGAATATAGTTTTTAGGATACTAGTCCTTTTTTGGTAAAAAGTAAATCTATTCGATAAAATTTTGAAATTTCAATGTAGTAGTACTAAATTTTCAAGGAAAAATAAAAAGCAAGCATATGTATGACCAACCTATGTACAAGACAAAATAATTTAATTTTTTTAAACTTTTAATATAAGTAAAAGACATATGCCAGATGTGCCACATTTTTTTTAATTTTTTTGCAAGTAAATAATTAGTTATGATTTTTTTATTAGAACTTTTAAAAAATATTAAAACTTGTTTTTCTGGCCACCATACCTTGGACACAAATTTATGAAATTAAATTGTTTTTATTTTATCCTATAGTATGGGAATCATAGAATGTGTCACATCTTTCAGATTTGAAAAATTTGAAATCATTTGAGAATTATAGATATATTTCAATCAGCCTATCAATCAAGACTTTAGTCATAATGTATGTATAAAATCAATAATAATTATCTATTAAATTCAAAATACAAAATATCTTATATTGGTGGAAAGCTGGCAACTTTTTTAATAAACCATTTTCATTTCAACAAATTTGGATTAAAAAAAAATTGCCAACCACTCTTTTGTCATATCACCACTTTTTAGACCCCCATGATCCTGCACTCACCCATGTATGTATGTATGTGTATGTATGTATGTATATATGTGTATATATATGTATGTATGTATGTATGTATGTATACATAAATATACATATACGTGTAGAGGTATATAAAATGTATATTATATGTATATGTATGTATGTATATATGTATGTATGTATGTATGTGTGTGTGTATGTATGTATGTATTACTCATATTTAGTTTGTAGGTTTTTAAAATATTTTATTGTTATTTTCAATTTAGTATGTTGGCTCTTTATTTATTTTTATATAGTTTTATCAACATGTTCATGTCATTACACTCCATCCTTTGCTATCACTATAATAAATATTGGAAAACCAAAAATCAATAGATTTTGTTCTAGTATTTGTAATTTCTACTCTCATGTTGATTATTTTCTTCACCATCATTTAAAAATCTAATCAAACTAAAAATAAATAACTAGATATATTAAAATAATTAATTAAAAATAGAAATAAATATTTAAATTAAATTATTGTTTAATAAAAAGAATTAAGTGAAACTATTTTAAAAATTAATTTCTATTTAGACAAATTATTTTAAAATTATTTTTTTATAAAAAATAACTAAAATTATTTTAAAATTTGAAAAAATTGTAGATAAATATTTTTATAATTTTTTATTTTATTAATTTTAAACTAAATAAAACTATTGAATTTTTTAAAAAATATATATATATATGGAAATAAATTTAAAGTCATTTAGATAGATTTTTATTTCAATTATATGTAGAGTTTATGTATGATTTATGTAAGATTAAATATTAATCAATTTAAATATAGGATAAGGCAATATAAAATATTTCAGATTATTATATTTCTAGATTTTAGGGCTTAAGGGTATTTATCTTGTGAGACTTTAAGGAAGAGTATGACCTAAGGTGGCATGTATCTTCTTATAGCTTGGTATAGAAAATAAAAAATCTAGTTGTGTTTACTATTTGATATTTTTCATATAGACCTATAGCTCATAGTGTATTACTAATATGACCATAGATCAATTTTGTAATCCATAAATCTAATCCTACATATTTCACACTTCTATTTTATGGTTCACCTAACTATCTTCTCTACATTGACTATCAAGGGCTTGCCATATTAAAAAGACAACTTGAGGAGCCTACGAAATTTCTAGAGGCAAGTTGTCCTAGGTCAACCCCTTGGAAAGATCTAATATATAGTTGTGTTAAAGATAAAAATAAATAAACAAGCATGAAAATATGAATTATAGATCCTATTTTCAAATGATTTTTTTCATTCGAAATATTTGAATAATGATGTAGAAGTGAATGAGAATTTGTTCAACTTAAAGTTTTTATAAATCTTTTGTACATATTGTATGTTTTATACTTCTAATACACTATACAATTATCCACACTTTGGGGGAATTGAATTTAAAACCTTGAGGAATTTGGGGGGCCAATGCCCCTAATATGAGAGTTTAGAGGAAAAAATACTAAGAAATACTTTTGTGGTCATTGTTGCAAGGTGTCTCCCTTGATCTCCTCGGTGTGGGCTAGCACGGTGCTTGGGCTTTGTGACATGGTTTAACCGACTGCTATGGATCTTGGATCTTGTATAAATCTAGTGGTTGTATCGATCATTAACGAGTTGATCTTTTGCTGCAACAACAACCCCCTTTGCAACATTAATTGGTATCAGAGCTAAGGTCACAGGTTTAAACCCCTCACTTGCATTGGTGGGCGGGGGGAGGGGTTGTTGCAAGGTGTCTCCCTTGGTCTCCTCGGTGTGGGCCAACACAGTGCTTGGGCTTTGTGACATGGTTTAACTGCCTCCTATGGATCTTGGATCTTGTATAAATCTAGTGGTTGTATCGGGCATTAACAAGTCAATCTTTTGGTGCAACAACAACTGCCTTTGCAACATTAATTGATATCAGAGCTGAGGTCATAGGTTTGAATCCCTCACTTGCATTTGGGGTGGGGGGGGTTGTTTCAAGGTTTCTCCCTTGGTCTCCTCGGTGTGGGCTAGCGTGGCGCTTGGGCTTCATGACATGGTTTAACCGCCTCCTGTGTATCTTGGATCTTGTATAAATCCAACGGTTGTATTGGGATAGGTCGATCTTTTGGTGCAACGAAAACCACCTTTGCAACACTCATTTCCAAGGTAGTTAACTGGCCCATCATTTTATGCCCACTTTTTTCTAATGCCAAGTAGTAGTTTTCTATTTTGATATGATTATAAGTAAATGTTGATGGGTGAGGATTATCTTATTGTATATCAATTCCAAAGAAATTTAATCTATTAGATTGAATCCACAAACTAATGTTGAAGATCACATGTATAACTTGTAAAGAGCACTAGGAATTTTCATTTCATTGTAATCATTTTATTGAGATAAATACAGTAAGTTTGTCTTGGAGGCTAGGTTTCTCCTATAATGGTTTTGTCAAAGTATATATTGTCATATATTTTAACTAATTTAATTTACTGAAATGGGCGAGTTTGTGTGTGTGTATTACTTACATTATTTCTCTCATAGGATTAGTATGGATCTACTCTACTTTTTATTCAAAATTAATTGAATCAAAGGTTTCTAATTCATTCATCTATTTTCTTGAAATTTTCACTAAAAATTGAATATTTTAAGGATGTGAAGAGTTTTTGGAATTTAAATTAGCCAAATGCAACATACGTAAATGGTGATATCTATTAACTTTCCCAACAATTATCAGATGTGTCAATCCTCTAAAAATAATATTAATAATTTTCCCCTTATTATATCAAGAACCAACCCTATCCATAAGATATTAGAGGATACCATACCTCTAAAAAAGAGGAGGGTTGATCAATAGCTAGGAGGTACAAAACTTATAGAAAAAATGGGGAAAACCCATAATCTACCAATATTGTGTTGCTTTCCAAGCCTCTCGCTTCTATAGTCTCAAAACCTTATGAAATAGTAAAATTAATTTTCCCTCCTTCTCAAGGAGAGTTTTCTAATGTGACTAATAAGTCCGAGTTCATTAATAATCCTCTTTGAACTAGTATTTTATCCTCTCAAATTGATAGGATGGTTTTTTATCATCCTCCTTCTCTTAAGACTCTTTCCAATCATTCACCTTGTCTAATTAAAATCCTCAATGTAGTACCCCTCCATTTATGCTTATATTTTCTGCTGTATGTTTTCATACTATTAGACTATGGTACTTGGTTTGGATATTTTGATCGCTGATTTTGAGTGACAGTGGATTCACTTTGTGACATGATGATACATTGTATGGTGTTAATTGATTTCTGACATGCTTTGATATAGCATAGATGTTTACTTCAGATGATTATTGCTATGTACATGTTTATGATGGACTAACTGTTATTTAATTCGTTAGTCTGATGTGACGTGTATTGGTGTGGAGAACAGAATCGCATCACTCGCTTGCGAGTGCCCTGTGATGTCCGTGATTTTCTCCGCACGGTGTGCCTATACAATGGTTTATATATATATATATATATATATATATATATATATATATATATATATATATATATATATATATATATATATATATATATATATATATATATATATATATATGCATATTATTGCTTGTTACAGGATTGGGTACATGACACCGACTCCACCTGGTTACTCAGGTCTGAGTGTGTCAAGACTCAACGGATATGTTGATTGGGAGGTAGTAGTTTGGTTCATCCTAGTCTAGTCTTTAACCCGGTCATAGTACATCGTCAGTTTAGTTTGGAGTCTTAGATGGTCCTATATGTTTCTGTTTGGATTATTTGCTTGAAAAGGAAAATTGTGTTAATTAATAATAGTTTATTATGTTTTAATTTACTGTTATTTAAAATTCATTTTTTAAATGTTAAAGAAATTAGTTTTGCATGTTATTTAATAAATTAATTAGTTTGTTTGGTTAAATAATTTGATCATTAAGATTAAATTTATTTAATTAAATTAGTTAATTAATTAAATTGAAATTATTTTAAATTGTGTGAGAATAGATTTAAATTTTAATTAAATATTAATTTTGAAATGGCATTTTTTATTTGTAAATAAATTTTGCTTTTGAAAATTGAAATTTTAAAATTAATAAAATGCATGCAATTTTGAAAGGCAAGATTGCCAAGAAGTTGTTGAAGATATTTTGTTCTTCTCGACAAGTGTGCCAGTTGCATTTATTGATTTTGGGTGGAGGTTATTCATGGATATTATCTAGGATTTGGGAAACACATAGGGGTTATCAAATTTTCTTCACGAGAAATGAAAGAATAATTTGCTGTGTAAAAATTAATTTTAAAAGAAGTTGTTACTTCCTTTGTTTTGGATTGTATATTTGTGGAAGATCCCTTTGGTGGGAAGTTCATTGTGTTTGGTTATAATTTTCCTATGGATTTGGTGTTTTGAAGAAGATTTGGAGAATTACATTCTACAGGCAGAAGATTCTCTCCAACAACTAAGATCTTCAAATTACAGGAAACAGGTATTTCCCTAGTGTTTTTATTTTGTTTGTTTTTGAAAAGAAATATTTTTTAAAACCTTGTTCTTCTCGGTAAATTGTTGCCGGAAATCTTTCTGTAAAAACTTGCTGGTATTTGTGAGAATTTCAAGAAAACAAGGATAGAGAAAACAATAGAAGAATTTTTAATAAACACTACCTGTAGAAAATATTTTGATATTTGGGAATTGTGAAAACCTCTGTTACTGAGTTTATTAATTTGTGAATTAATTGTTCAAATTTTAGTTTTCTTTGTATTCTGTAGAAAACTTTGTTGGAAATTATTACTCAGCTACCATATTTTTTATTATTGTTATTAAAATTATATATATATATATATATATATATATATATATATATATATATATATATATATATATATATATATATATATATATATTCATATATGTATATGTAATGGTGTTATATATTTACATATACACATACAAATACTTTTATATATATAATGTTCTTGTTATTAAAAAAAAAGGTGTTGAATGACTGTAAAGAAATTATTATGAAATCGTCATTTTCTTTATATATAAAAAAAAAATTATAGAAAAAAATTATGGTTATGAGGGAGCCGCAGGGGGCTACCCCCACGGCCGACCCCCATAGGGGAGCCGGCTGTGAGGGCAGCACCCAGCGCTGCCTTCACGGGCAGCACCGACGCTGCCTACACAGCCGCGCCCTCCATGGAGGGTTCGACTGTGGAAAGGCAGCCGAGCCCTGCCCTGTTATTTGTTTGTTAACTTTTCATTGTTTATTTTTAAATTTAGTTTTTAAAATAAAATTATAATTTATAAATATGTGTTCATATATTATATATATTATTTTAATATATGTAATATATTTAATGCATATAAATATATATATGTTATAATAAATAAGTTTGTAATTTGTGTTTAAGTTTAATGAATATAGTCTTTATTTTGGAAATTAAAATATTTATTTATATATATAAATAAATGTACAATTTAATAGAGTCTATATGCTTATATTTAAATGAATAATATAAATGTTGTTTAATGTTGAAAAGTAGAAGTGAATATTTTATAGTGAAATACAATAAGGAAAGAAAACGAAAATTTCATTATAATTTATGTTTATGAAATTGAGATAATTATAGATTTTATTTTCAAATTAAATTGCAGATGAATTAGGTATCAGTTGATTAATTTCATACTTCAAGTTCTTGGTTGACTGGATTTAGTAAATCCAAATGATAGACGTGAAATTGTTTTAAGTTGCTTTAAATTTGTATTGGGCAAATGGGGATTATTTTATGTGATTTCAAGTCTTCCAGTTGTAGTCTCTTCAAGGGAGTTAAATTTTACTATGATTTCATCTGTTTGAACAAACTAGGGTAGTGCACCTGATTTTGTTAACAAATTGTGATGTCCATTGTGGTATATCTAGTATTATAGGTTGAATTTTGTGCACTTTGTCTACCCTAGATAGAGAACTTAGAATTCCTATGTTATGTTTAGGGGAGTGGCTCTGTGTAAGGGCTGACACACAAAGTGGTGTCAGGGTAACTTACAAAGAGTTAGTAAGTCAGTGATAACTAAAGAACACATTAATTAGATTAAAAATCTTTAACAAGATTACTATGCCTCACTTATGGACTCTTGAGCTAGTTCAGTCTTGAGTATAAGATGAGAAGGCCTCGAATGGCAAATCGATGTCTTGTTTCTTAAAAAGACATTCGATTCTGCAATGATTCGCAAATGGGGTCGGGTTTCGTAAGAGGTTACCAAGGTAACCCAAGTTGGGGGCTGGAACCTAGGAAGAAACACCAGGGTAACCTTTGCGATATTGTGATGGCACTCCACCTAAAATAACAATTAACCTTGTGTTCTTAGTACATTCAATTGTCTTAAATCTGGAAGCAATGTAACCATCAGTTAGTTATGTATTTATGTCTAGGGTTAATAGGTTATGTCTAGGTAACCATATTACTATCTCCTAGCACGGGGGGTGGACCTACAGGTACCACATGGTTGGGTGGAATGTACACCTTACTCTGTTGGGTCCCCAGTTTATGATCATGGCATCAAGAGCTTCATGGATTGAGAGCTCGCACTTGGATATAGATGTACTTTCTTTATTGCATTCTTGTAAAACTTGTATTGTAAAACATCCCTCAATTGTTTATGAAGTGAACATTTGTAAATGTAAATTGTAACTATTATTTGATCTACCTCATCAGACGAATGAGTATTGTAATATTTTATCAAATGCAATGTAAGAAACATATTTTTACTTTAAACTATCTTGAATGGAATATCAAATGATGTGTAATGTTTACCTTTATGTTTATGTTAATTAAATATATGCAATGTGAAATACTAAAGTCGTCTATGAAAACTCAAGTAGTGTAACGTCGCATAACTTAGTGAATGTATGCAACTAATTAACTTAATATTATTACTTTTAAAAACAAATTATTTCACCTTTATACACAATTGCAACATTCCTTAGGTTATTATGACGGGGCATTACAGATTGGTATTAGAGCCAAGGTTACAAGCACTGCACGTTCTGGGTAATCACGAGCCCATTAGGTTGACCTAGTACGTAGTGTCGCTATCTGTTAACCTTGGTTGATTAGTATCTAAGACTCATTATTGTTATGTGTAGAAATATGCCTAGGCGAGGTGGAAGAGGTCATGGTAGAGGCCGAGGTGGAGGCCGAGGGCCAATCCCTCAGGTTACTCCCCCTTTGAGCCCTCATCAGAGTGATCAGGCAAAACAGTTGGATCAGAGGAATGAGGGACAAAATCCTGAACAGTCAGGAGTAGAGGGTTCACATATACGTCCTTTATTAGAGGAGGTCCTAGCTTGACTTGGACCTAGATAGGAAGTTGAGCAGGAGGTTGTTAGAGAGAGAGATAGATCTCCTAGGAGAGTAGATGATACAGTGCATCAGGATGCTATTACTACAGGACACATGAGGGATTTACTGAGGGCACGCCCTCCTACTTTTGATGGTACAGGAGGTGGCTTAGAGGCAGAGACCTGGCTACTGGATTTGGGTAGATGCTTCGCCATGCACCCTTACGGTAGCAATACCCGTGCCAGATGCGCTATTATGCATCTGAGAGGATTCGCCTCTACTTGGTGGCACCTGGAGGAGCAAAAGCTCCACTTAGATATTGGGTTAGTATCTTGGGAGATGTTCCTAGAGAGGTTTAGAGCACGGTTCCTATCGGAACACTGGAGGCAGCAACGGGCTGACGAGTTCCATGATCTACGTCAGTTGGCTCTTTCTGTTGAGCAATATGAATGTAGATTCTATGAACTCAAGCAGTATGCAGGTATTGGCGATGATGAGCCTATGCTTGTATAGCACTTCATCAGGGGTTTAAATGCCCACATTAGTGGTGGTGTTAGAGTTTTTGAGCCAAAGACTATGGAAGTTGTGGTGGAGAAGGCCCGCATAGTGGAAGAGAACCTTGTTATGGTGTTAGGTGGTCACACAGGAGTACAGATTGGCAATGCTCCTACAGTAGGTTTTAGTCCACGAGGTGGACAGGCACAAACAGGGGGTTCCTCTAGGAACCAACAAACACCCTCAAAGGGTGGGCAACAACAGCAACAACGTACACCTCAAAAGAATAATAATCCACAACCACAACAAGGTAATAGTCCACAAATAGGAAAGGGTCGTAACTGGTGGCACAATAAGTGCAATAGGCAGGATCAACCTGCGTAGAGTGCTCAGTCTACTGTTAGTAGAGGTAGTTTCCAGCAATCCAATGCAGCTTCGGGTGGTAGAGGATTTGGTAGAGGCACAGGTTGTTACTCATGTGGACAGCAGGGACACATTGCTAGGCAGTGTCCGATGAGAGGTTCTACTAGTTTTGGGCCTCGACCTATAGTTTCAGAGCCTACAGTGGGTGATGCAGGACGATCACATACAGTATATGTTGCGGTTAATGACCGCCAAGCCGATCACTAGAACACAGTGGTCGAGACTTCAGGTAAGTTACATGGTGTTAGTGTTTCCATTCTTTTTTATTCCGGAGCCACCAACTCCTTTATTTCACTGACCATCATTGACCGATATGGTCTTGTGGTGGTAAAACAAGGTGGTAAGTGGCAGGTTGAATTCGCCTCTGGGGTGAAAGTAGTAGTAGAAAACTTAGTACATAATTGTGAACATAAAATTGGTACGTTAACTACCTTAGTAGATTTATATGTTACACCTTTAGGATCGTATGACATAGTTTTAGGTATGGATTGGTTAGCATCTCATTATGCTGTGATTGACTATCGACTTAAGACAGTTAGTTGCATTAATGATCTAGGTGCGAAAGTGGAAATTATAGGTGTTCAAAGACCTATCTCTTTGCGAATGATATCTACTATGCAATTAAAGAGATGTCTTCGTCCGGGATGTCAACTGTTTGCAACAACAGTTACTGATTTGGAAGAAGGTGAGATTCGAGAGGTATCTCTTGATGATCATCCTATTCTTAGGGAATTCACTAACGTGTTTCCTGATGATATACCTGGAATGCCTCCGAAGAGGGATATTGACTTTAGAGTTGACCTAGTTCCTGGAGCTGAGCCTATATCTAGAGCTCCATATAGAATGATGACTCAGGAATTAGAGGAACTTCGTATCTAGTTAGAGGAGTTATTAGAAAAGGGATTCATTCATCCAAATGTTTCCCCTTGGGGAGCACTTGTTATCTTCGTAAAGAAGGACGGATCACTTAGGCTGTGCATTGACTATCGTCAATTGAACAAGGTTACGATTAAGAATCGTTATCCTTTGCCTAGAATCGATGATCTTTTCAATCAGATCAAGGGAGCTAATGTGTTCTCTAAAATCGATTTGAAATCTGGTTATCATCAATTGTGTATTGTTGAAGCAGACATTCATAAAACTGCATTTCAAACTCATTATGGGCACTACGAATTCATAGTAGTACTGTTTGGGTTAATGAACACACCATCAGTATTTATGAGTTTAATGAATGGTGTTTTTCATACATACCTTGATCGTTTTGTCTTGGTATTTCTTGATGATATTTTGATCTATTCGAGAAATATGAAGGAACATGAAGAACACTTGAGACAGGTATTGCAATGTTTAAGGGAAAATCAATTGTATGTGAACCTGAAGAAGTGTGACTTCTTTCAAACTGAGATAAAATATCTTGGACATGTGATATCTGGAAAAGGTATTGCTGTGGATCCTTCAAATATTCAAGCTATTGTAGATTGGCCCGCACCTACTAATGTAGGTGAAGTTCGTAGTTTTATGGGTCTAGCTGGTTATTATAGGTGGTTTGTTGAGGGATTTTCTAGAATTGGTCATCCTATTACTTCTCTTCAGAGAAAAGGGAAGAAGTTTGTTTGGACAGAGCAGTGTCAGTTGGCTTTTCAGACACTTAAAAAAAAAGTTGACTAATGCGCCTATACTGATTGTTCCTGATCCTACTAAGGATTTTGTGGTTTGCACAAATGCATCCTTAGAGGGTTTGGGAGCAGTTTTGATGCAAGATGGGTGTGTGATTGCTTATAAGTCTTGCAAACTTAAGGATCATGAATTAAACTATCCCACTCATGATTTAGAACTAGCTGTAGTTGTGCATGCATTAGTTCGGTGGAGACATTTCTTATTAGGTCATCGTTTCGAACTTCATACTGATCACCATAGTCTACAATACATTTTTATGCAACCTAACTTGAATGCTAGACAAAGACGGTGGATGGAGTTCTTGTGTGAATACGATTTCAAAGTGAAATATGTTCAAGGAAAAGAGAACGTAGTGGCTGACGCTCTTAGTCGTTGTCGACATGAGATCTCTGCTACTACTCTTGAAGTGGATTTGAGAGGTCAGATATTAGCTACACTTCCTATTGATAGATTATATTAGGAAGTAAGGTCAGATATTGAATCTGGTAGACCTTTAGAAGGTCGATTTGTAGGATATGTCCTTGAACCAGATGGTATATTACGACATTTAGGTCGTATCTATGTACCACATTTCGAGGGTCTTCGTACATTAATTATGATTGAAGCGCATCGAGCTCCGTACTCAGCTCATCTAGGTGTTAAAAAAATGCATGTCGATCTTTGGCAATTGTATTTCTGGCCTGGTATGAAACATGATATTGCTGATTATGTATCGAGATGTCTTGAATGCCAGCGAGTCAAAGCTGAGCATCAACATCCCGCTGGATTATTGCAGCGACATCTCATTCTTGAATGGAAATGGGATATTATATCCGTTGACTTTATTTTAGGGTTACCTACGTCATCACGTCGACATGATGCCATTATGGTAACTGTTGACCGATTGACTAAAGTAGCTCATTTTTCACCAGTATGATCATCATATAATGCTTCATCCACAGCTAGGATATTCATGGATGACATAGTTAGATTGCATGGGATTCCTCATAGGATTATTTCAGATAGAGATCCTGTATTTACTTCAGCCCTATGGACTTCGTTACAACATGCTCTAGGTACACAGTTGAACTTTAGTTCGGCATATCATCCTCAAACCGATGGGCAAACGGAGAGAGTTAACCAAATATTAGAGGATATGCTTAGAATGTACGTAATGGACCAACAATCACGTTGGGAGGATTATCTATATTTAGTAGAATTTGCTTATAATAATGGATATCAGAGTTCCATAGGTATGCCACCATTTCAGGCATTATACAATCGTCCTTGTTGAACTCCTTTGAGTTGGGACTGACTAGAGGATAGAGTGTTACTTGGTCCTGAGATGCTTCGAGACATGGAGCAACAGGTTGACCATATTAGAGAACATCTGATAGCAACACAAGATAGGAAAAAGAAGTATGCCGATGTGCATAGAATAGACCGACAGTTTGCTGTTGGTGATAGAGTGTTTCTTCGAGTGCAACCGCGAAAGATTCCAATCCGTTATGGAAAAGGCTCTTAGCTTGCGCCTCGTTTCGTTGGGCCATTTGAGATCTTAGAGAGAATTGGTCCTGTGGCGTATCGACTCGCCTTACCACCTAGTTTGTCATGTATTCATGATGTTTTTCATGTATCTGTACTTAGACCATATCATCCCGACATTTCTCATGTACTTGATTGGAATGCATTACAGGTAGAGGACGGGTAGCTGGCTTTGGAGCCCGTGGCCATTCTACAGCACCGGACGCTCGGTCTCAGCGGTCGAGACGTTGATCAGGTGAGGGTCCAATGGAATCCTAGCCATGAGGCTTCTGCTACTTGGGAGGATGCGACACGCATGAGGGAACTTTATCCCTATCTGTTCGTAGGCTTTCAGGAGCAAGCCTGATCCTAGGGGGGAGGATGTAGTACCCCTCCATTTATGCTTATGTTTTATGTTGTATGTTTTCATACTATTAGACTATGGTACTTGGTTTGGATATTTTGATTGCTGATTTTAAGCGACAGTGGATTCATTTTTGACATGATGATACATTGTATGGTGTTAATTGATTTCTGACATGCTTTGATATAGCATAGATGTTTACTTCAGATGATTATTGCTATGTACATGTTTATGATGGACTAACTGTTATTAATTCGTCAGTCTGATGTGACGTGTATTGGTGTGGAGAACGGAATCACATCACTCGCTTGCGAGTGCCCTGTGATGTCCGTGATTTTCTCCGCATGGTGTGCCTGTACAATGGTTTTAATATATATATGCATGTTATTGCTTGGTTACAGGATTGCAGGTACATGACACCGACTCCACCTGGTTACTCAGGTATGAGCATGTCAAGACTCAACGGATATGTTGATTGGGAGGTAGTAGTCTGGTTCATCCTAGTCTAGTCTTTAACCCGGTCATAGTACATTGTCAGTTTAGTTTGGAGTCTTAGATGGTCCTGTATGTTTCTGTTTGGATTATTTGCTTGAAAAGGAAAATGTGTTAATTAATAATAGTTTATTATGTTTTAATTTATTGTTATTTAAATTAATTTTTTAAATGTTAAAGAAATTAGTTTTGCATGTTATTTAATAAATTAATTAGTTTGTTTGGTTAAATGATTTGATCATTAAGATTAAATTTATTTAATTAAATTAATTAATTAATTAAATTGAAATTGTTTTAAATTGTGTGAGAATAGATTTAAATCTTAATTAAATATTAATTTTGAAATGGCATTTTTTATTTGTAAATAAATTTTGCTTTTGAAAATTGAAATTTTAAAATAAATAAAATGCATGCAATTTTGAAAGGCAAGATTGCCGAGAAGTTGTTGAAGATATTTTATTCTTCTCGACAAGTGTGCCAGTTGCATTTATTGATTTTGGGTGGAGGTTATTCACGGATATTATCTGGGATCTGGGAAACACAGAGGGGTTATCAAATTTTCTTCACAGGAAATGAAAGAATAATTTGCTGTGTAAAAATCAATTTTAAAAGAAGTTGTTACTTCCTTTGTTTTGGATTGTATATTTGTGGAAGATCCCTTTGGTGGGAAGTTCTTTGTGTTTGGTTATAGTTTTCATGTGGATTTGGTGTTTTGAAGAAGATTTGGAGGATTGCATTCTACAAGTAGAAGATTCTCTCCAACAACTAAGATCTTCAAATTACAGGAAACAGGTATTTCCCTGGTGTTTTTATTTTGTTTTTTTTTGAAAAGAAATATTTGTTAAAACCTTGTTCTTCTCAGTAAATTGTTGCCGGAATCTGTAAAAACTTGCTGGTATTTGTGAGAATTTCAAGAAAACAAGGATAGAGAAAATAATAGAAGAATTTTTAATAAACACTACCTGTAGAAAATATTTTGATATTTGGGAATTGTGAAAACCTCTGTTACTGAGATTATTAATTTGTGAATTAATTGTTCAAATTTGAGTTTTCTCTGTATTCTGTAGAAAACTTTGTTGGAAATTATTGCTTAGCTACCATATTTTTTATTATTGTTATTAAAATTATATATATATATATATATATTCATATATGTATATGTAATGGTGTTATATATTTACATATACACATACAAATACTTTTATATATATAATGTTCTTGTTATTAAAAAAAAACAGTGTTGAATGACTGTAAAGAAATCGCCATTCGCGATTATTATGAAATCGCCGTTTTCTTTATATATAAAAAAAAATTATAGAAAAAAATTGTGGTTATGAGGGAGCCATAGGGGGCTACCCCCACGGCCGACCCCCACAGGGGAGCCGGCTGTGAGGGCAGCGCCCAGCGCTACCTTCACAGGCAGCATCGGCGCTGCCTACACAGCTGCGCCCTCCATGGAGGGTTCGGCTGTGGAAAGGCAGCCAAGCCCTGCCCTGTTATTTGTTTGTTAACTTTTCATTGTTTATTTTTAAATTTAGTTTTTAAAATAAAATTATAATTTATAAATATGTGTTCATATATTATATATATTATTTTAATATATGTAATATATGTAATGCATATAAATATATATATGTTATAATAAATAAGTTTGTAATTTGTGTTTAAGTTTAATGAATATAGTCTTTATTTTGGAAATTAAAATATTTATTTATATATATATTTATATATATAAATAAATGTACAATTTAATAGAGTCTATATGCTTATATTTAAATGAATAATATAAATGTTGTTTAATGTTGAAAAGTAGAAGTGAATATTTTATAGTGAAATACAATAAGGAAAGAAAATGAAAATTTCATTATAATTTATGTTTATGAAATTGAGATAATTATAGATTTTATTTTCAAATTAAATTGCAGATGAATTAGGTATCAGTTGATTAATTTCATACTTCAAGTTCTTGGTTGACTAGATTTAGTAAATCCAAATGATAGACGTGAAATTGTTTTAAGTTGCTTTAAATTTTTATTGGGCAAATGGGGATTATTTTATGTGATTTCAAGTCTTCCAGTTGTAGTCTCTTCAAGGGAGTTAAATTTTACTATGATTTCATGTGTTTGAACAAACTAGGGTAGTGCACCTGATTTTGTGAACAGATTTTGATGTCCATTGTGGTATATCTGGTATTATATGTTGAATTTTGTGCACTTTGTCTACCCTAGATAGAGAACTTAGAATTCCTATGTTATGTTTAGGGGAGTGGCTCTGTGTAAGGACCAACATACAAAGTGGTGTCAGGGTAACTTACAAAGAGTTAGTAAGTCAGTGATAACTAAAGAACACAGTAGTTAGATTAAAAATCTTTAACAAGATTAATATGCCTCACTTATGGACTCTTGAGCTAGTTCAGTCTTGAGTATAAGATGAGAAGGCCTCAAATGGAAAATTGATGTCTTGTTTCTTCAAAAGACATTCGATTCCGCAATGATTCACAAATTGGGCCGGGTTTCGTAAGAGGTTACCAGGGTAACCCAAGTTGGGGGCCAGAACCTAGGAAGAAACACCAGGGTAACCTTTGCGATATTGTGATGACACTCCACCTAAAATAACAGTTAACCTTGTGTTCTTAGTACATTCGATTGTCTTAAATCTGGAAGTAATGTAACCATTAGTTAGTTATGTACTTGTGTCTAGGGTTAATAGGTTATGTCTAGGTAACAATATTACTATCTCCTAGCACAGGGGGTAGACCTATGGGTACCACATGGCTGGGTGGAATGTGCACCTTACTCCGTTGGGTCCCCAGTTTATGATCATGGCCTCGAGAGCTTCATGGATGGAGAGCTCGCACTTGGATATAGATGTACTTTCTTTATTGCATTCTTGTAAAACTTGTATTGTAAAACATCCCTCAATTGTTTATGAGGTGAACATTTGTAAATGTAAATTGTAACTATTATTTGATCTACCTCATCAGACGAATGAGTATTGTAATATTTTATCAAATGCAATGTAAGAAACATATTTGTACTTTAAACTATCTTGAATGGAATATCAAATGATGTGTAATGTTTACCTTTATGTTTATGTTAATTAAATATATGCAATGCGAAATACTAAAGTCATCTATGGAAACTCAAGTAGTGTAACGTCGCGTAACTTAGTGAATGTATGCAACTAATTAACTTAATATTATTACTTTTAAAAAAAAAATTATTTCACCTTTATACACAATTGCAACATTCCTTAGGTTATTATGACGGGGCATTACACTCAAGGATAGATAATATGTACTAGATAAGCAGAGAAATTACACACTATGTATTAACTAGGAAGTTTCATTTCATCTTTATAGGGTGATTTTTGAAAATGGATTTTCAATTCTAGATGGGTTTGATAGTCATGACATGCTTTTGGAATGAATTTTCTCTCATGAAATGTTTGAGGTTTGAAAAACTTCACAAGAAAATATATGATGTAAGATGTTTTTCTTAAATATTTACAAACTTATACATTCTTTGTTTGTAGGAGGTTAATTTTTTTATTTTTAAATTTACTATTTACATATAATATGGCTAGCCAATTATTTTCATGTAGAAATTTTGATGTAGGTCATGGAATAATTTTTACATTTCTTTTTCCTAAATAGCAATCATATTCATTGGATCAAGGATGTTGTATGCAACCAATTTAACTATGTCTAATTGTGCTTGAATTATATCATATTATAAATTTTGACTTTATTTACCTAATATTGATAATTGATCTAAGATATTTCCAAATGATCCTTCCATAGTCAATTTTTGCCTATATTTTTTCTCCCTCATCCCTCATTTTATTATTGTGTTAGAAGTTACAAAGGTCTCAAAGATCCTAAGTGTGAAGGGCTTATATTAATATTTTTTAGGACTATATTGAATGTTATAGTTTCAAAGTTTCCCCTCTTTGTATATGTTTCTTCCCAATCTTGGTATACCTTTCATCTATTCCTTACTTTCATTCCCTTTCCCTATTGAAACTTTATATTTTTCCTTCTCAACATCTCTTTCCTTCAAACCCTACTCTTTTCACCTACCTTTGTTAGATTTCGAGATTTTATCTTACTAAAATTATTTTCATCCTAGCCCTGACTCCTTAATCCTTTAAACTAAGTTACTTTTCAAAGTGATTTTTTTGGGCAACCCTTTAATCAAGTACCTTTTCCTAGGTATCCTTAATCCTTGACTTTTGACATTTTCTTCTATACACATTTTTGGAGTCAATGATGTGTGAATTTCTCTGATGTGGTACATGATATGTGACATCCATAAACCCTAATCCCCAAAACTTTTCACTACACTATCTCAATAAGATTGTAACTTTGAACATGTCCTTATTTGAGTACCTAACAAGAGTTACTCTTGACTCCCGATCCTTGACATATCACACTTTAAATTTAATTATTAGGATTGTGAGCTTAGACCTATTCTTGTGTACATCCCTAAAGGGATGAATTCCTTAGTATCTCATGTCCCCAACTATTGATAACTTCATATTTATTTCCAAAGTTAGATACATGGGGATACCCTTATTTTTTTCTTTTCAAAGTATGAATTATACCATTCATCTGATCTTTGATCCATGAAAATGGTATGGGTTATGAGGTATCCCTAACCCCTAATCCTTAGAACTTCAAAACTTTCACATTTTATACACTATTCAATCGCATATACTACCTACCTATAGAACATAGAACATCATTAATGACTTGATAAGTCCCTACAACTAATCAATTCCTACCAGTAAAGAAATATTAATCTTAAAGGAATGGATCATTCACAAGGACTTTTAGTGATGTAAAAATAAAGGTGCCTCATGTGGCCATTAATGTAGTGGTTGAAGTTCCAAGTTGTAATGATCCTCACACCATCTCTAAGAGCTACTTTTAAAGAAAATTTTGTGGGCTCTTATTCTCTATGTACACTAAAATCAAAATATTTCATTAATAAATTAAAATAATAGTGAACATGAAGAAAATGAATTCCTCACACCTCTACATATATCCACACATCTTAAATGGGAAATTTATAAATGATGGTATTAATATTGTTTACATTAAATGCATAGGTGACCTATGTGATAGAAAATGACTGTAAATCATTTTTCAAGGTTTCTCGAATGCACTAAATGATATATTTCTAGCTTTTTATTTTTTAATAAAATAGAAAAATGGAGAAAGCAATAGAGCATATAAAAGGAAGAAAATTGTTCAAAAAAACCTTAGGGTTTCAATTTTTGGATTTGGGTAAAGCATTTTGATATTGTAATGATATGAATTCATCTCAAAATATGTAATAAAATTTATAAAATTTCAATATTTAATTATTAAAGGTATGATAAACCTTGATTAAGTGTCTCCCTATGTATGGTATACATTTTTAGATGTGTTGTTGATTAGTTGGCTAGCTAGACACCTATAAATACTTGCAAATATTTTGTAAGGTATATTTTTAGGAAAATAAAGGAAATGTATGGATATGCTCATGGATTAGTAAGTAGACCTATTTAATATTCTAAAAATACTTATTTAAATTTTTAATGTATCTATAGAACCTATTTTATCTATGCATTTTTGAAGAAATAGTCCTTTGTGATATCTTCATTGAAGTATCACCATTGGTTTCAATTGTTACATATTTTGAATAAACTCAACAACTCTATTAATTAACTAGGCATAGGTAATAATCTATGTTTGGCTTCACCTCTCCATCACCCCATAATGCATGTAGAACTAACTAAATTTAGAACATAATGTTTCAAAAATTTCATATCATGCATTATCTACTTTAATAAGATTCTTGACCTTGAATATTACAAACCAACTTATAGGTACAAAGTGAAAACTAAATAGGGGTACACTATGCATTGAGTATAGTTCGTATTAGGGTAAATGTTATTTTCTTGTACTGATATCTATTTTCACACGTTAAAGAAGCCCTCCTTGGTTTAGTAGAGCCAAGAAGTGAAGGAGGTACCACCAACATTAGTAAACTTGTCTATTTTTACCATACCTAATCATAAGTTAAGAATTTTGTGTTGGTGTAAATATTCTTTATCAAACTAGTTAGCTTTTAGCCTACCTAGGAGAGTCATATCACATTGCTTCGTCTCACCTCATAACATTAAGATATGTGTCATCATCACTTGAGACACTTACTCCATGCACACTTGCCACTTGCTCACACACTTATCAATTTAGCTCACAAGTGTTGCAAATTTGGAGGGTTATTTAGTTGTTCAGTACTACCTTCCTATCCCATCTATCTTTCCTATATATGGAAGGCTTCATCATTATATTTTTCACAATTCATTTTGTATGATAGATACTATTGTTTTTATCATTTCACTTGTGGAAGGTTATAATTTGAGTTCTTTGACCTTGGCATTCTCCACATGTTATCAGAGCCATGATGTAATGCCCAAATAAATTTCACTAGAAAACCCAAGTAATTTTATTTTTTTTAAAACACTAATGAGGTTAATTAATGCTCCAAGTGTTTAGGGTGTAATCCTACCACCTTCAATTTACTATTAAAACCCTTATCTATAAGTGAAACCACTATTCATATCCCCAATAACAAATTTACATATAGGGTTGGTCTAATATTATTATTTATAATTAGAGGTAAGGTTAGTATCAAAATCCCTCCCAATAGTAAAATAGTATTATAATTATAGTGTTTCCATTTAAATATTCCCACATTTAAATATGGATAAAAAAAAATTGTCGAAGGGTGTTTCAAATGCCAAGTTATCAAGAAATATTAACATTAATAATATTGATTATGCTAACAAGATGACATCTTGGGAGACGATACATATCTACCCACCATTAAAATAAATATCAAAATAAATATCGAATTTAAGATCTTATGATACATCTCTACTCACCATAATAAGGAAAGACCCTCTTTATTATTATTATTTTTTTGATTGGTTTAACTAAATTTATAATATCAAACTAATACCAAAAATAAATAAATTATTTTTTATTGTGTCATGCCCATATATATATATATATATATATATATATATATATATATACTTTTCCACCAAAACCCTAACAAATTTTTTTTGTTTTAAAACCTTAACGCATACATATTGTGTTTAACTATCTAGAGCCGCACATGATAAACAAATTTCACACGTGAGGAGAAAATAATGACTCTAAACACTAGGTTTACAATTGTTATTCCCTTTGGTATTTTATTTTATATATATTTAGAAATATCACTAGATTGGTGTTAATCTCATCTTTTGAATTCTCTATTGTAGCAATAATGATTATTTAATTCACATATTTTACATATACAAATACTACATATATTCAAATAATAATTTTCATTGTCTTACAACTACTAATTTTCATAAATATAATAAATAATCTAGTAATCTAAATTTCTTATTATATTTTATTTTCTACAAGAACCATAATTAAATAACATATCTTATTTACCCTATTATATATAAGATAAACAAAAGATTGAGAAATAAATAGTTAATAAGTAATAAATATTGTATATAAAGAATAAATATAAATTAGTGTTAAAGGCTAATTCTCACGTATCCATTCTCATTTTCTTATAAAAAGTAAAGTTAATAATACATATATTTGTTTTAGTTAGTTTAATCACTAAATTCCCTCCCCTTTTTAAGGAGTGGAAATCGATTCACTTGCCATTTTTTTAGGAAGGAACATTCAAGTTAATAAAGCACATAAAGTTAATATGAAAACAATTCCCTATATCCTTTTTTTTCTCCTTTTTCTTAGGGAACAGTAGTACACAAAATTTAATTAAATGATAATGGATTAAAGTGTTCCACCAATGGTAACTATATGAGCTGTAATTATTTTAAAATTCACATCAGACAACTTTTATATAATTATCCATGAAAAACTATTGTATCAAATTTGATACAATAATAAACATTTGCTTTTCAAATCAATATAAAATTTAATACAATAATAAACATATTAATACGCTTGCTTTTCATTTTCAAATCAATATAAAATTTATGGTGGCCCAAATCCTTCTGTATTAAAACAATTTTATTTTAAAAAAAGACAATAAAAAAAATGCCAACTATAAGAAAGTAAGTTTTCTTTTTTTTTACATATAAACTACAGTGAATAATTTACTATACCCAAAACGTTATCCAATCCCTTAATTTCAATAATTTTATTGTTATCATTTAACATTAACAGTAAATTGTAATATTATCGCTATCCTCCAGGAACCAAAAATTCAGGATATAAAAAGATTTTAAAGCATCCTTAGCAATATTATTGTCATTTCATCCAATAAAGATCTTATTATAGCTGCGAGCAATATTTTGAATTTTCATTCGTTCTAACTAAAAAAAAAAATACTATTGTAAACGGAAATACTATATTTCTTTTTTCACGGATATTTAGCCATGAGAATTTAATGAATTCACCAATCGTAAAAGTTTATTACGTTACCCTACTGCCAAAACCGAACTATTTGTATTATTCATTAATGTGTTGCGGTACAATTATGCATAATGGAGGCGTAATGATCCAGACTGGTAAGTAGGATTCAATTTGATATTTAATACACGTCTGACAATCTATCCTGCCAGAATCGTGACTTACACGACAAGATGGAGGTGCCACCAACTCATCTTAATTGCATGCTGAAAGAGCTTTAATAATACTATCTACTCGCCACAGGTTAATGTAAGCAGCTTAAACAATTTCAAGATCAGTTTTAGAATTTATTTGGTTAAGTGGTCGTCCCACAATAGCAAATAACTTTAAGGTGTGAGTTTGATACTGAATATTTCCATGGCGAGCTTGCCTGATTCCATCCAAATTCATTTCCATCCATGATCGGGTTTTCAAGGCAGTTTGAAGGTGAGATTGACTTATGCACAAGTCTTTGCAGGCTGCGTTAGGCCAAGGTAAATCGTGGGCCTCTGTCACGAAAGGAGCCTTGGCTACATAGATCTGTTTACTTTTGCCAGAAACTTCTAGGTTCTTGCATTCCCGACATCTTCTCCACCTTCTTTCCTTGAGGTAGCCTTGTGCGTGCTATTAGCTTAATTATTTAGGCATTTTATTTATAAGCTACATAGTCTACATTGTGAGGGCGTCAGAAATGTTTCTTACAGATTCCTTTGTTTAGAGTAAATATAAAATTACAAGTTTAGAACTTTGATACATGTTTTATTTGTTGCCCCAGTTGATTTGGTAATTTTTTGCCCTGTGATAATAAAGTGTTAAGAAATTCTGAAGTTACTATTCTCTAGAGAATGAAGGCAATGGATGCAAGCCTCAAGAACCAATCCTTTGTTAGCATGCCTTCGGCCTGCCAAAAGTGCTAGAAGGATTGAAACTTTTATAAATAGCTGCATAGACGGGTGTGGAGGGTAGTCTCGCTTCTAACACGCATCTGCTGAACAAATTTCCAGCACTGATGATATAGTTATTTTGTAGCCAAAACTCAAGATTATTATTTTATTTATTATGATAAATACTCCATTCTCTTCTCTTTTCTTTTCTTATTTCACCGTTTTTAAAAAAAAACATTTAGAGTTCAATATAAGCTGCTTAATCTCTTCCATATCAACAGAAATATGCAAGCCCTCCTAAGATAGTGTTAAATTACAAGTTTTTATCCAAAAAATGTTAATAACAAATGACTTCTCTGTTACATTCCTGAGACATATGTTTGGACAGGTACTTTTTCCATAAAATTTAAATTTTAATTGTACAAATTTATCTAATTTAAAACCAAGTTTGGAAGGAAATTTTATTGGTAACTTTGGTCATTCTAATTAGATTCCAACAGGAAGTAAGAAGGTTTTCTAATGGATAAACTTAGTTTCTTATTTACGGGTGTAAAAATTCCCATAAAATCCATGGTTTGTTTTTGCTACAAAGTACAACAAGAGAGCCTCTTTTAGGAGATTCTAGTAATAAGTAGATAATAATCATTGCAAGTTTTAAGATTATAAATTTCTTACATAGTACATCTGTAGAAACAAAATCTTGCTCTTTTTCTTCATTCTTTCGTTGAAACCAAATCAACATATAACACCCATTTTTAAACATGCATTGTTACAAATAGTATTTGAAGGTAATTGATTTTGTTTTCTTTTTTTTCTTTTTTGCCATATCAATAAATTTAACCTCTCTTTTTTTTCTTTTCATTCTCGTTCATGTTACATCAAAACACTAGCTTTCAAATTATAATATATTTTAAGAAATACAATGAAAGACACAACTAATTACAGCTTGCTCTCCACCCTACCATAATGGCATCATGGAGCCTCATGGGCTCTAGCCATACCCCCGAGCAAGAAAATATGATAACCCCAAAATGATGAATGGAGTCTTTATTCATTTTTACAAAGGGATAAAACTAAACACCAATTTCATGCTTCTAGGTTCTCTATTTTCTAATTTCAACCATAACCCATAAACTTTGTCACTTTCTTGCAACTAATAAACAAGGGTAAATGGAAATAGGAATAACTTATCTTTTCTTTTAGGCGAAGAGACTGAAATCTTGTATCCATCTTTTCTCTCCAAACCAAACCATCTTCATCACTATCTTGCCAAAGAGATGGACTCCTCTTCTTGGCTCATTCTTTCTACCATCTTCACTCAAGTTCTCCAAGAGGAGAAGTGGGTAACACCCCACTCATTCTTCCTCTCCCAATATATATAGAAGTTTCTCCAACTGTAACTCTTGGATGGGAAGGTGTGGAGTGTACCTCCCCCCATCAATGAAGGTCTTTTCCCCATTAATGAGGACATGCATTTGGACAACCACTCCATCTTTCCACCTCCTCCTCTTCTCAAAATTCGTCACTCTCCATTATAAGAGCTTTATGGGGGTCAAATCATGTTGTAGGGACACTATTGTATGCCCATTTGACCCCTACCACTATGGTATAGAGCCTAGGGGGTTTATTTTTGCACCCTAACCCAAAAATTTGACCAACAACTCTCATTAAAAGCCCACTCAAGGTTCCATCCGAGTTTCAAACTTAACTAGGGGTTTCCAAGACATAATCCCCACTTACACCTCACATGAATCCCAACTAAATTCCCTCACAAATTTAGCCCTCCAATACATTAACTTTACTTGCTTCTAGGTCTCGTATGGAATTAAATTTATATCCTCAAGAAGTCTTTTGATTTGCACTTGATGGTTCTCCCTTCTCATGCTAGCTCTATTATCTTCCTGCACATTACCAATACGATCATAAGTAACAATTATTTATCACATTAATCTATTAGTTGAATATTCTAAACTTTAAAATAATCCATTTAAATTTAAATTTGTATTCCACAATATGCAAGTACATTCCACCTTCATGATAGTGACCATAAAACATAATGTCAAAATAAAATGCAAGGATATTGCCCATAGATAACCTTATTTATCATCCAAAATATGTATAATTATTACTTCAAGAAAAACATATAACAAATTAGGTTGATATTATCTACATACAAGGCGGGGTCTTACACATGAGAGCATGCTCCTTCCTACATCAAGGTGATTTTCACACATAGCCTTTTCATTGGAGTGTTGTAGAACTATTTTGAAAATTCGGTATTGATATATTTGCTTTTAGTAAGTTATTCTTTCAAAACACTAGTGTATGCATACTTTGGTAGTCATTTTTTTGTTTTTTGCATCAAATTGATATCTTCTACACATCAAATAGAAAAATGATTTATGGGCTTTCTTTGTGGCAATGAAAAACCATCTAGATATTTGATAGTTTTTATATATAGTAATCAATTATTGCAAAAAAAGTTGTCAAAATAGCACAACATGAACATTTTTCCTTTAGATCAATTTTTTTTTTATCAAATTGCATCTTCATCAAGTTGGAAAGAAAAACATTTTTGGGTTTTGATTATAATGTAAAAAACATTATGGCTATTTGTTAGATTTTTCATATAGCAAATAGATTTTGCAAAAACTAAATCAAAAATGTCCAAGCTATTGTTGATAAAAAAAAATATATATTATAATAAATTTTGATCAATAACTTGAAATTGAGTGTCGTTTTCTTCAAAAGTTAATACTTTTTCATTTTCAAACCATTGAACTTACAATGTAAAAAGCACTAAATTATAAACTACCAAATTTTGGGGGGCTCTCAAATATTGAATCAAGGGGATGTCTTGTGTTATTTCTTTGAGCACTTTTGTGGGTCGTGTCTTTGAACACATCCACATTTACTTGAGTGTTTTCTTCCCACACTTCACTTTTTTTAGCTGATTGTAGTCATGTCTCCAAATCCTTGGAAAATCAAATGTGCTTATTATAAGAAGAAAAGACATACCATAGATGAATGCATGTTTAAATAACTTGATAACTTGGAACTTACTTGGAAACTTCATAAATTAAAACAAATTTGCATTAAAATGGAATTAACTTGTCATATTCTTATAAACCAAAACTTGCAAAAATATCTAGTCTCATTTAGTCATTTTATAAGACATCACCATCATTTGAAGATGAACATTATAGTCTGATGACATGCATTGTGATCTCATCACCTAATGTTACTTTAGAATTATAAGTTACTTCCTCAAAGACTTACAGAGATTCAATGCACCAAGATATTGTCCTTCTAGATCTCCAACATTGGGACATATCTCTACCAGATATTGCATCTTTGTTTGTAGAATCAAACCTTGAAAAATTAGATAACACTAGATTAAGTCCAAAATTCATCTCATAGATATGATGCCAGATTTGATGAAGTTGGATCACTATTGCCATCTTTAAATATTTATCTTGACTTGCCTACATCAGCTTGTATCATGATATATTATGTAGACATTTATGAGTTGACCTATCCAACTCAATCATCATCTATGTTAACATCATCTGCAACAATACTATATTCTCATCGATCCAGTTATTGTCATATATCCATGGTCCTTGTTCCTGAATCATATAAAATACTTGATTAATCTTATCATCATCTATCACACATTAATATTGTCTTGGAGATCTTTGAGAATCATTCAAAGGCATCATTAGCATCATTTTATTCTTTGGATCATGTGTAGAATTCAAAGAGATGAACATCTTACTTCCTACATATTCCTATCTAGAATGGGAAGTCATATTGCATACATTTGTGGTGGTGTTTCATCCCAAAAGGAGAAATGTTGTTCAAAAATAATGGATCATCTTCATCATCCAATGTCAAGTATCTACCAACACTATATGCATCATTATGAGGGGAGGTCAGATAGCTTCTCTTCTCCTATCAATTTTGGGAGGAAGCATTACCTCACATGGAGTTCAATACTTCACATTTTATGGGGGTCACATAGACCTACTCTCTTTTCTCTCCAATGGGGTGAACATTTATTGTACTTATGTGATAGAATTAGTCCTTAGGGACTCATGATTATTTCTATATCTATCATTTATATTCTTCACTTGTACATTTCAATGCATTTGCATAATTTCTCTTTTGGAGATGAGTTTTTATTGCCATTGGGTTTTCTCCTTTACTCTTCTTTAAATTAGAGATTGTATTGTACATGGGTACCTAACATGGCTAGTAGTCTAGAGTTCCTAAGGATTTTTTACTCTCTTTCATATCCTTCCATTCCTTTAAGTTAATCAAAGGAATAATCTCTCAAATTCTTGAAGAACTTCCTTCCATCATCCAAACTTTTGTTTACCATTTATAATAGATTCCAAAATCTTTTGATTCATCTCTAGAGTTATTTAATACTCTTTAGAAATGAATTCAAGTTTTCTCTTGTAGGACTTCTCGTATTCATGAACCCTTTTTCGAGTAGCTTCTCACTTTTGAAGACCTTCATGAGATGGATTTTTGAATGGATAATGATAAATCCTTTGGATGTGATATGTTTTATTTTGACCTATATAAATCTATATATATATTATGGTTGGAAATATTATATATTAATAATAATAATTCCAAATTATAGATATCCTCTTGATCTATAGGGTATGGACATAAATGATCTATATTTCCTTTTCTTATGGATATCTCATAAAAACTAGTTAAAGGGATCACTCTTCCCAATTCTCCTTAAAATATAATTAATGTTCATTTTTATTATGATCCTTTTCTTAATCTCCTCAAGGGTGAGAACAATGTCCAAAAATCACTTCAATGTCTTAATAATTTAGAGTTCGAAGACTCAATAGGAATTTTTTACCTAAGAAAACATGGCTCAACTAAATTTTTTGGAGCTAGATAGATGATGGAAAGATATTTAGATTCCTAGGAATTCCCTTTACCTTCTAGGCTTCATCTTCCACTATGTGACAATTTTTTATTGACTAGGTGGAAAATTTGAAATATTTGATAACCAAGCCTCTATGTCTTACAAGTAAATGGGTGAAGCCAAAATAGTGGTTTTCAATTTGATGGAGGAAGGAAAACTCACAAAAAATGACCCCATGCCAAAAAAATGATTTTAGGGGTTTGAACGAACCTACTGGTTCGAGCAAACCCATTTAATTCTTGCCCGCCAAAAAAACCAACCAAAATTCATTTAGAGAGGTGGTTAGCTCGAACTAGGGTTTGAGTGAACCCTGGTTCGAGTGAACCCCTGGGGGTTCACTCGAACCTCCCTTATCCCTCATTCTCCCCCTCAAACATAAAAAAAATCAAAATTATTGCACTTCGGAGCTCGGGTTGAAGATGAAAATGATGGAGACTTCACAAACCCAACTAGAATAAGGTATTCCTAGAAACGAGCTATCCAACAAATATAATTTTAATATGATTTGGTTTTATTATGTATTTTTTTTTTAGTTTTATTAAACATAGGTTTTTCACTAAAATCGAGCTCTTTGTTCTGCACATGTGGAAAAATAGCAAATTATCAAAAAATTGAAAAATATGAGTGCACCAGATATTGAGTCCTTGATCCAGCAAAAAAAATTGAATTTCGCTACATACAAAAAAAGTTACGCGTTATACGGTAGCACTATGTTTGAATTGTAATTGGTTTGACTTTGAAACTTGATTAAAGAAAAATATTCAATAAAAAAATATCTAACCAAGTGGAAGCACTAGATATCGGAGTTAAAAATCTAAATTCGAAAAAAATATAATTTTATCCTTCATGGAAAAAAAACTATATGTTATACGGTGAGCGTCACTTTTTAAAAATGTTGTTTTCTGAAAAAAAATACTAGTTTTCGAGGGAGATGGAAAAAGAAGTGCAAACTAATTCCAAAAATTTTGAAAAAAATATATTTAGAATCTATAGACAAAATTCCACGAAACTCTAGTTTGCATCATCTTCAAATTCCTCACGATTTAGCCACTATAGGTGCCTGAAAGTGAAGATTTAGTTTAAAAAAATTATTTCAATGTCTAGTTTGGCCAAAATTTGTAAACCACTATTGTGGGATCACCCAAATTCTAGGTTTTCTCTAAATTTATAACAATCATCAATGTGTGTTATTCTTCATGTTGAATTCCTTCTAAAGGTACTCATCATTTAGCTACAAATTATTCTTAGAAACTTCTTATGGGACTCTAAAATCAAGGTAAATGATTTGAAGGAGTTTCTTGGGAATTTTATTTCCTCCATTACGATTTTGTAGGCCTTGGTTCTATTAATATATAATATCAAGCTATAAATAGGTAATGCTAAATGAAAAATCAAATATGTTTCCTAGTTACACAATTGTAGCACACTAAGGATAATTATTATAAGTAAAATATCCCATACAAATAACATTAAATAAATATTCATTGGAATTCATTGTTGGATTCAATTAGATCACTCATTTGAATGTGGTTTTAGATTCTAGTTTTTAGTTCTATGGATAGCATTCCCTTTTGTTGAATCCATGGGTTTCCTCTTTTAGTTCTCTCACTAAATCCTTGTACCTTTTTTGGATATACCTTCCTAACCTTCCTCTTTAATTCTAGTGTAACTCTTTCTATGAAGGTGTTGGAATCTCTTTGAGTCAATTTATTAAGGTGGATCAAGCTTCTTATATTTTTTTCTCCCAATAACTATGATCATATCCTTGTGGATTTATTTTTGTAGGTGAATGCTCACTCTAGGAGCTAGAATTTGGATTAAGAAGGCATCCACTTCCATTATAGGTAATAATTTGTCATGAGATATTTGGTGTTGGATTGTCTACACCTTAAAGTATTGAGATCATCATATTATGGAATAAGTCTCTACATAGACACCTTATTATGGATTTGGTCAAGTATATTTCTTCTTTGGAGGCTTCTATTCCTTTTTCTATTGATGAGATGGGTATCCATTTTCTATCCATGTTGTATAGGTTGCTCCTTCTACAAATAGTTCTCCTAATATAGATATTTTTATTTCTCCTCCCTTTGTTCCCACCCTAGTTTAAATGGGAAATGTTAATATGCCTTCATTTACTTGTTGATTTTCTAATTTAGGAGCTCTTATCCTAGTTTTTTGTCCCTCGATAGGGCCTCAAAGGCAAATTCCCCTAACCCCTCTCTAGATTCAATGTATATGGATAATGGAATTTCATCAACCATGGTCTAAATAAGGAAGAATAAACTTCTAAAACATGTTTTCACTCTCATTCCAAGTAAAGTGTGTGAGAATTGCAAGGTCTAGATATGACATTGTTTAGTCACTTTTTGTCTTTCTTTATTCCTAGTAAGGTTGCTTGTTTTGTTGGTGATCAACTATCTCTTTGGTATTTTTCCACCTTGTCCCATATCTCATTTGAATCATTATTATTTTTCCATATGACTATTTTTTAAAGGGTTTTGGCCCTTTCAAAAACAAATTTTTAACTTTTAGAAACAAAAAAAATATTATAATTGATTGTAATTACTCACCATATAGTAGATGAACATCTAACCAAATTTATATTAATATATTGTTAAACTAAGTACTAATACTAAGCATCAATTAGGATTTGTCTCACAAAGGACACCAAGATGGTAGGAAATTTAGGTGCAAAATTCTAGCCTATGTCATGTAATATGATTATATATGTCTTGAGCTAATTATCATAAAATTTGGTCATGGGACTTGCTAAATTATAAATATTTCTAAATTGGATTACCTAAATAATACATCACTACTTGTAGGACTCTACATGGATAGACTGGTAATAATATTCAATAGTCTTGAATACGTATCAATATTCAATTCCTATAGATATCATTGTTCAAGATAGTGCCATCATTATCATGATTTTTGACAATAATAAAAAAGATCACTATAAAAAATCCTGGATATGAATAGTAATCTCTTCTAGCCTATTTAAATAAAATCATACTAACTTGACTTCATTCAAGCCCATTTTGACCATTTCATTCTTCTTCCCATTAAATATTTATATCTTAACACATAAATCATGTTAGAAGACCATAACTAAAATTACTCAAATTTTTAAAATAATCTAGATTTCACTAGTTATTAAAAGGTATGAACCATTTGTCTTTGAGGAAAGTCCAAGTATCAAGCTTAATTTTCTACTTAATCACCTTCATAGTGGGAATACTTAGATTCATAGGGTGTAAGTAAGGTGCATAACCTAGTTAGTGTGCGATAATTGATGTACATTTAAGGCTCCTTTTTATTATGTCTATCACTATGATTCCCACATTATTGGCCTAATCATCACTTACTAAATTTAACCACATAAGAATATGCACACACACAACTAGTCCACATAGAAAATAATTCATGATGTAACTTATGATGGAAAATCAACCCCTTTGATGGGCCCAAGCACAAATGAATAAGAAATCTTTTGGCTACAACTAGACATTCATTCTATAATAGGGAATCCTACTACTAGAATAAGGCATACTCCTAGAAGTCATCTTACTTTAACAAGAATGATCTTCATTCTAGTACAACACAATATTCACCATTGACCATATAAATACACCTAGGTTGAGTGTTTTCTTGCCACAACTAAGATAGATGTGGATTCTTCATTATCACCAACTTATATGCAAGACACACTTATCCGATCACAAATTGATAGAAACTAATTGAAACATAGTAATATTGACCTCATATAATACTAGACCACATAAGCATAGGGTTTTAATCATAAGTGAACAATATTAGGCTCAACCTAGATTCTACACATACTCAACATTGGGATCCATTACTCATTTCATATATATCTTTAACATATTATATACCTTATCAAATTATTATAAATTGATTCTTTAAAATGTATTGCACCTTCTTATATTATCAAAACAATTTTTTAGCGCGTGCATGTTACTAATCCAATACAATTTTTCCTTTTATTTTTCTATGTTTTCCTATAATATTATCTAGATTAGCTTATTTGTTTATTTCACTATCCCACTTTGGTGGTGTGTTAATTCCTTATAATGGCCATTTATAATGTTTTTAACATATAGTAATTATGTTAGTTTAACATCCCCATGGCATGAATTCCTTTAGCTCTTTTGAATTGGCCAATTACTTGGTGTTGCAATTAAGTTTATAGATTTACTTTTCCCCACACAACGAAATTTTTCCAGTCTTATTCACTCTTATGCATTATCCTTAAGCTTGGTCTAGCTATTATTTCCTACAATCATATTTCTCTTATTTTCCATGACTCTTGACACATGACTACATAGCTTTCCCCTTATTAGATTTATCATATACCATTTATTTGATACTAGTAAATACCCATGAAGATGAGATCCTCCCTATAGTTAGTTGGCATGTTTAGGCTAGTAGCCTTATACACTCAAACAATCCATTATGATAGTATTTATGTACATATAATAATTTGAAAATAATTGATTCAAAATGAACAAGGTATTTTGATTATATGGGAAAACAAGGTTTTGAAGGGACTTGAAACCCTTTACAACTAAAAAAAAAAATGTTGCTCAAAGATAAAACATTACACATTCAAAAATGAACAAGGTGTTAGTCCTTAGCTAATAAATAATAAATATAATAGTAGAAATATTCAAAGCATTGGCTTGGATATTCTTATCAATGGAAAACATGTTACTCAAGTAGATAATACATATCAATATTTGAATTTTAAATTTTAAACCCATAATCAAGGTTTAATTCATAGCCATATACTAAAGTAATTATTTTTCTTTAATATTATATTATTTTCTCTCTCAATAAATAATTATGCAACTATCATGTTCATTGTAATTTATCAATTCTTACAATAGAATTGACATAATCCATAATATGTGGTTATCAAATCCTTAGGATTCTATTTAATCACTAGTTTTAAAAAATAAAAATGATAGGGTATTACACATATATGAGTTATCTTGAAATAAATAGAATATTTAAATAATATATTATTAGATTTATTTATAATAGAAAATATATTCTAACAGATGAAGTAAATGATCTATGGACCCCCCTGAACTCTCAATTTCGAAGGAAACCCTTTCTTCCTCTAGATTCAATGCTTCAACACATTATTTTTAATATATGCAATCTTGATTCAAATCCAATCTATTAAGCCCATTTGTTGTTTTAAATAAATATTGCATGTGCACTATATTAAATTTTCAAAGAGTTGAGAAAGCACTAAATTTTTAAAGAAGCCCTCCTTGGTTTAATAGAGCCAAGAAGTGAAGGAGGTCCCACCAACATTAGTAAACTAGTCTAGTTTTACTTTACCTAATCATAAGTTAAGAAGTTTATGTTGGTGTAAATAGTCTTTATCAAGCTAGTTAGCCTTTAGCCTACCTAGGAGAGTCCTATTCACATTGCTTAAGTCTCCACTTAGGGACTTTTAAGTCTTTTTCTCACTTCATAGCATTAAGATACGTGTCATCATCACTTGAGACACCTAGTGCATGCATACTTTCCACTTAATCACACACTTGTCAATTTAGCTCATAAGTGTTGCACATTTGGAGGGTTATTTAGTTGTGTAGTCCTACCTTCCTATCTCATTTATCTTTCCTATATATGAAAGGCTTCATCATTGAACTTTACACTATTTGTATTGTATGATAGATACTATTATTTTTATCATTTCACTTGTGGAAGGTTATCTATTCGAGTTCTTTCATCTTGGCATTCTCCAATATGGTATCAGAGCCATGAGAGCACACTCCTTCCCACATCAAGGTGATTTCTACACATAGCCTTATCATCGGAGTGTTGTAGAGCCATTCTGAAAATTGGGTATTGATATATTTGTTTTTAGTAAGTTATTCTTTAAAAACACTAGTGTATGCATACTTTGGTAGTCATATTTTTTATTGAAGGAATTTTTTTTTTACATAAAATTTGTATCTTCTGCACATTGAATAGAAAGATGATTTATGGGTTTTCTTGCAGCAATGAAAAACCATCTAGATATTTGATATAGTTTTTGTAGATAGTAATCAAATCTTAAAAAAAATTGTCGAAATAGCACAGCATGACCATTTTTCCTTTAGATTAAAGGTTTTTTTTTATCAAATTGCATCTTCATCAAGTTGGAAAGAAAAGCATTCTTGGGTTTTAATTGTAATATCAAAAAAATTATGGGTATTTGTTAGATTTTTCATATAGCAAGTAGATTTTGCAAAACTAAATCAAAAGTGTCTAGGCTATTACTGATGAAAAAATTAACTATTATAATAAATTTTGATCAATAACTTGAAATTGAGTGTTGTTTTCTTCAAAAGTTAATATTTTTCATTTTCAAATCATTCAACTTACTTACAATGTAAAAAGCACTAAATTATAAATTGCTAAATTTTGGGGGGCTCTCAAATGTTGAATCAAGGGGGTGTCTTGTGTTGTTCCTTTGAGCACTTTTGTGGGTCATGTCTTTGGACACATCCATATTTCCTTAAGTGTTTTCTTTCCCCTCTTCACTTTTGTTTTAGCTGATAGTAGTCATGTCTCCAAATCCATGGAAAATTAAATGTGATTATTATAAGAAAAGACATACCATAGATGAATGCATGTTTAAACAACTTGATGACTTAGAAATTTCTTGAAAACTTCATCAATTATAGAAAACTTGCATTAGAATGAAATCAACTTGTCATATTCTTATAAACCAGCATTGGTAAAAATATCCAATCTGATTTAGTCATTTTTTGATACATCACCATCATTTGAAGATGAACAATGTAGTCTAATGACATGCATTGCAATCTCATCACCCGATGCTACTTCAAAATTGTGAGTTACTTCCTTGAGAACTTCCAGAGATTCAATGCACCAAGATATTGTCCTTCTAGATCCCCCACATTGGGATATATCTCTACTAGATAGTGCATCTTTGTTTGTAGAATCAAACCTTGTAGATTTGGATGACAATATTGAGGACATTCATCTCCTCTATGATGTCAGCTTCGATGAAGTTGGATCACTATTGCAATCTTAGATCTTTCTCTTTCCTTTCCTACATCAACTTCTATCATGATAGATTATGCAAACATTCATGATTTGACCTATCCAACTCAGTCATCATCTATGTTAACATCATCTGAAACAATACTAGATTCTCATTGATCCAATTATCATCATACATCCATGATCCCTATTCTTGAATCATATACAATACCTAATTCATCTTATCATCACCTATCACACATCAATATTGGATTGGAGATCTTTGAGCATCATTCAAAGGCATCATTAGCATCATTTCAATCTTTGAATCATGTGTAGAATTTAGAGACATGAACATCTTACTTCCTACATATTCCTATCTAGAATGGGAAGTCATGTTGCACAAATTTATGGTGGTGTTTCTTCTGAAAAGGAGAAATATTGTTCAGCAATCATGGATCATCTTCATCATCCAGTTTCAATCATCTACTAGCATTACAGGCATCATTCTAAGGGGAGGTCGCATGGTTTCTCTTCTCCTATCAATTTTTGGAGGAAGCATTACCTCACATGGAGTTCATTGCTTCACATTCTATTGGGGGTCACATAGACCTACTCTCTTTTCTCTCCTCTGGGGGGAACATTTCTTGTACTTATGTAGTATAATTAGTCCTTGGGGGCTCATGATGATTTATAAATCTATCACTTATCTTCTTCACTTATACATTTCATTACATTTGCATCATTTCTCTTTTGGAGAGGAGTTTTTGTTCCCATTGGGTTTTCTCCTTTACACTGCTTTATTAGAGGTTGTATTGTACATGGGTACCTAGCATGGCTAGTAGTCAAGACCCATCATCATCTTGCACACATTAGTTTACTTCCTAAGTTGCACTTAGGGGTGTGTTGGTGTAAATAGTTACTTTATCTAACTAGTTAGCATTTAGCCTACCTAGGAGACTCCTATTCACATTGATTAAGTCTCCACTTAGGGAATTTTAAGTTTTGTCTTAATTCATAGAATTGAGACATGTATCATAATCACTTGAGACACATAGTGTATACAAACTTGCAACTTGCTCACACACTTGTCAAGTTCGCTCACAAGTGTTGCACATTTGGAGGGTTAGTCAGTTGTTCAGTCCTACCTTCCTACCTCATCTACCTTGCCTATATATTCAAGGCTTCATCATTATATTTTACACTCTTCATATTATATAATAGATATACTATTGTGTTTATCATTTCGTTGGTGTAAGGTTATCAATTTGAGCTCTTTGATCTTGGCATTCTCCAACATTTTGTTGCTCTAATTTTAACACCCTTAGCACTCAAAGAATGACCTAGCTTTAGATATTTTGAACCTACAAAACCAAAAACCAACTAATGTGACCCCACTAATAGATAATTTTGAGCTCTATGTAATACTAATAATCATTCCTTTGGGATAGTTAATATCTATGCTACATTAATTATATTGCTAAGCAATATGAAATCTTTGGTAGTATAATATTGACTCACTACCTCTAGCTATATGTATCATGTTTCTAGATAGTATACTACTTGAAGAAGTGTTTCATAAGTGTGGTACCATGCATATTCCATGAGTAGTTGATGAAATAAATTAGACCAAGTTCCAATATCAACATTGATTGTTGTCATAAAAAGCTTGTGACATATATAGAGTAACTTCCATTCAAATTACTAGTTTCTTACATTGTTGGATAGCACCATTATGTTAGACCAATATCTTTTCTTTATTTTACTAATTATTTTTCATTGCTAGTTGAGCCTTTGTCAAATGTTATCATTTTAGATCATTTTCCCATTAAATTTTGCAATGAATGGAACCATATTACACTCTTGACCCAAAAAATAATTTATTTCTTGAATACTTGTCTACTAAGTCATTAACCTACCATGGTCTACATATAACATCTCAAGAATTTGAACCGCATATCCATATTCAAATTGGGTGAATTGATTATTAGAACAATGCAATCAAACATGCCTTCATATTTTTATGCATCTATGGGTGCTATTTGGTTGGTGTTTCCCCTAGGATTATGAATCAACAAACATTGAGCTCCACTAGACTATTATATAACTTAAATCCTAGCCTTTTTCTTGCTCTCTACAACTTCATGTTACTTAAATCCATCAAAAAAATCAAGTTATATATAATCACTCATCTTCAGGAGGTCTAATTGAGGAATGCATGCAGTGGTTCAAGAATGTATAGAGTTTCTAAGGATTTTTTACTCTCTTTAATATGTTTCCATTCTTTTAAGGTGATTAAAGGAATAATATCTCAAATTCTTGAAGAACTTCCTTCCATCATCCAATTTTTTTTTACCATTTATAATAGATTCTCAAAGCTTTAGATTCATCTCTAGAGTTATTTAATACTCTTTAGAATTGAATTCAAGTTTTCTCTTGTAGGGTTTCTCATATTCATGAAGCCTTTTCAAGTAGCTTACCACTTTTGAAGACCTTCATGAGATGGATTTTTGCATGGATAATGATAAATCCTTTTTATGTGATATGTTTTATTGTGTATTATATAAATCTATAAAGATTATGGTTTTTTATTAGCAATAAATAGGTTTTGAAGGGGCCCTGAAACCCTATACAAAAGAGAGCAAAGGTATCAAAGATAAAGAAAATAGGCTACCCACCCAAGACACCAAAAAAAAAGTTGATTACAGAACCATCAGCAGCCCATCAGCATCTAACGAAAATCCAAACAACAAAAATAGACAAAAGAACAAAACAAGCAGCATTTAGAGAAGTTCCTTAAGCATTTTGGTTGCTTCTAGATCCTTAGAAATCACCCTATTGTGTATTTCCATGACCTCCTCCACGTCCTACCTCGGCACTGTATTGCACTTCTTGGTTTTTCTCTGAGTGCAAATGCTTAGTCCATGCCCATATCCATAATCTGTAGCTCCTTGTTAGCATTCTCCCCCATCTCCTTCTTCACCGACTCACTAAACAAAGATCTTCCAGTCCATTCCTTCGCCTTCTCATTCAGGAACACAAGCCCTTTAGTTGAGGATTCAAGTTTCTCCTTACTAACCATAATCTCTCTTCAAATTGACCATGTCCTCCACCATAAGACCCAAACTAGAATTCAATGATTTAACCAAACCAAAGATGGATTCATTTTCCTTTAGGTTTTTGAGAGTAGAAATATTACATCGGGAAATCGTGTCATGTTTGTTATGGAGGTCTTGAACCTCCTAAACTAGCCACATAAGTAGATTAAAAGAAATATTTGCCCCTTCCTCAACCAAAACAGAAGCCTATAGTCCATGGAATCCTAGAATAATCCCCCCCTGATGGGAACTCATGGGAGGTTCATCATCTTGAAAACTTTCAGGAAAATCAACTTTGGACTTGCTCTTATCTTTAGAAGTCTGTTGGAATTGTGAAACAAGCAAAAAACCACAAGCCACAGGATCAAACACAAACAAATACACCTTCCACGCAAGAGATCTGCAAAACAATATGTTCAATTATTTTCAACAAGAAAAAGTTACAGAAGAGAGAAAACTTTCAAGAAGATATGAAAGCTACAGATATTCTCCCATTGATAATTACAATGAGATCAATCCTTATGAAAGGAGATCAAGAAACCCTAAAAGGGAAATCCTAGTGTGCACACTTAATAATTAATAAATAATTAATTATTAATGTGCCTAAGTTTAGCTTAAGTAACTAAAGTGATAAGTGACTTAATTAATTAACCAATATGATTAAATTAATTAAGTAAAACAACTTATTACTCTAACACCCCCCCTTAAGATGAACTTAGGAAGTAGCTAAAACACTAAGAAAAGATGCATGAAAGCAAAGATGGGTCCCGACAAACAAGGCCAAGTAAGGTACCCATGTACAAACAGAAGATCTCTATAAAGTGGAGAAATAGAGAAAACCTCATGGGAACAAAACTCTACTCCAAAAAGAGATCAAAGGTGATTGAAGGACTGAAAAGCCTCCAAATCAAGGAAATGTCCAGAAAAAGAAGAACATGTAGAACATCACAGAAGCATGAAGAAGTTGCAAACTCTATTAAAAGATGACTGCTACGGTGCCGAAGAACCTCCTCTGAAGATATGATGATCAGGATCAAGAAGACAACAATCTGCATGAGTTCCCCCAACGACACTACTCGAATCAGATGGCAAACAAAGGCAAACACCTGGAACTCGAAGATACAGATGGTAAAAGTACCAAAATTCTGAAGAACTGATCATGAAAAAGTGGAAGGTCACCTCCAAAAAATAGGAATGTAAGAGTGTCCATATGGTAAGTGATCCATCTCACCGAAATGCATGGGTAACCAGTCGCTGCATCCGCCTAGTACATAGGAACAAATACTGTATACATAGCTCACTCCATCGAAACCAAGGAAGCATTAACACCAACAGTAGAAACCCCCCCATAATGCTGAAAAGGGAGAGGCGTGACAGGTACACTGAAACTAAATGCCAGAAAGTAGTGCAAGAAGAGGAACCAAGAGCATCTGAAGGTGCAAACATAAAAGTACAAGCTGATAGAAAGAATGTGAAACCAAAAGTCACATACGCATGAAAAAGGTATGAAGGCAAACAAAGGCAAACATCAACCCCCATGGCACTTTATATCATAGTGCGAGTACAATAAGGCACAAAGTGATGTGCAAGAAACCCAATACTACACATACAATTCTGAGGCACTTTATCTCAGTGCGTTTACAAAAGAGAAATACATGCAATGTGAGCCCATAATGTCTACAATGTCCAAATAGGACAACATGTTGAAAATACAATTCTCTTATAGAAAAAGAGGAAACTAGTAGCACCATGATGAAGTACACGAAAAAATATACAGTTTAAAAAAAAACGGCACCCAAAAATGTGTCCGGATGCAGAAGATATGGCCCGTCAAAGTCTCCAAAACGATAACTAAATAGCAACAGCACTGAGAAAATAGAATTCTGGAAAAAACCAGAAGTCAAAACTGGAAAATACCTGCACCACTGCGAAGAGCACGAAATTCAACCCCATTTCAAAAGAAATTGCATGCAAAAATCCCACCGTATGGCCGAGATATGGCCTCTGGAATATTGGGTGCAATTTTGAAAAGCCCAACGGAGAGGGGTTGAGTGGGCAAAAAAGAAAACTCCGCCAAATTTAGGAAAAACACCTCCAGATCTGGAGGTCCAGCAAATTTAGTGTGCAGGAAAAATTTCTCCAATTACATGCATTATTTTGCATAAAAAAGCAAAACTATACAAATTATATTTTTTTACAAAAAAAATATATAAAAAAACATTGATTTTTTTATAAAAAAATCATTAAAAATGTACCCATGAGAAGGTATGCCTGCACAGCTCTGTGCATGTCAGTACCTGCACAGTACCTTGTGCAGGTACGTACCATTCCTTATTGACTTTTTGTTTTTTAAAAGCAAAAAAAACTTTCAAAGCTTTTAAATGTTTTAAAAGCTTTTGTAAAAAAACAATTTTTTTTACAATAAAAATCTGCAATTTTTTATGCAGCAAAAAATAAATAATTTTTTTTTTTTGACGAATTTTTTTACCTCGATCCGCGTGCATGGTTGTATGGACAATTTTTTTGCTTCAGAAATCAACTGAACCAAATATAGGCGAGTTTACAGTGGATCTTTAGGTTTTTGGCTGCTCCGGACGCAATGGCGATGTCCGTTTGGGATGAAAATGCTCTGAAAAGTCAAACACCCCCTGGATCTGGCAAAAAAAACCCTTTCTTCAAACCCTCACAGATCTGACAAACGGAAGGCAAATTTGACGAAACAAAAGTCGATTTGGACTATTCCGGCAGCTCTGGATTTACTGGAGAGGTCTAATTCATGCCAAAATGCTTCTAAAAACTTCCTCCAAAATTTTCAAAGAAAGCAAAGGGGATTCAGATCTGAAACCTGCAACCCTTGTTGAAGAAGAAAACCTCATAAATCGAGAAGGGGTTCGATGAATCCACGCTCTGATACTATGTTGGAATTGTGAAACAAGCACAAAACCACGAGCCACAGGATCAAACACAAACAAATACACCTTTCACGCAAGAGATCTGCAAAACAATATGTGCAATTATCTTCAACAAGAAAAAGTTACAGAAGAGAGAAAACTTTCAAGAAGATATGAAAGCTACAAATATTCTCCCATTGATAATTACAATAAGATCAATCCTTATGAAAGGAGATCAAGAAACCCTAAAAGGGAAAACCTAGTGTGCACAATTAATAATTAATAAATAATTAATTATTAATGTGCCTAAGTTTAGCTTAACTAAAGTGATAAGTGACTTAATTAATTAACCAATATGATTAAATTAATTAAGTAAAACAACTTATTACTCTAACAAAGTTGACGCATGATGTGAGTCATCCATGTCCACCACACTATTCACTCTATAAATAGTATGTTTGTAAATAATATATATTAATAATAATATTTCCCAATTGTAGATATCCTCTAGATCTATAGGGTATGGATGGTAATGATCTATATTTCCTTTTCTTATGGATATTTCATAAAAATTAGCTAAAGGGATCACTCTTCCCAATTCTCCTCAAAATATAATTAATGTTCATTTTTATCATGATCCTTTTCTTAATCTCATCAAGGGTGAGAACAATGTCAAAAAATCACTTCAATGTCTTAATAATTTAGTGCTTGAAGACTCAATAGTATTTTTTTTACCTAAGACAACATGGTTCAACTAACATTTTTTGAATTGGATAGATGATGGAGAGATATTTAAATTCCTACAAATTCCCTTTACCTTCTAGGCTTCTTCTTCTAATATGTGATAGTTTTTTATTGACTAGGAGGGAAAATTGAAATATTTGATAATCAAACCTTTATATCTTACAAGTAAATTCTAGGATTTCTCTAAATTTATAACAATAATCAATGTGTGTTATTCTTCATGTTGAATTCCTTCTAAAGGTACTCATCATTTAGCTACAAATTGTTCTTAGAAACTTCTTATGGGACTCTAAAATCAAGGTAAATGATTTGAAGGAGTTTCTTGGGAATTTTATTTCCTCCATTATGATTTTGTAGGCCTTGGTTCTATTAATATACAATATCAAGATATAAATAGGTATTCTAAATGAAAAATCAAATATATTTCCTAGTTACACAATTGTAGCATCCTAAGGATAATTCTTATAAGTGAAATATCCCATATGATTAACATAAGAAAAATATTCATTGGCATTCTTTAGTGTTGGCTTCAATTAGATCACTCATCTGAATGTGGTTTTAAATTCTATTTTTTCATTATGTGGATAGCATGCCCTCTTGTTGAAGCCATGGGTTTCCTCTTTTAGTTCTCACTAAATCCTTGTACCTTTTCTGGATATACCTCCCTAACCTTCCTCTTTAATTCTAGTGCAAAGTTCTTTCTAGATGAAGGTGTTGGAATCTCTTTGGGTTAATTTATTAAGGTGGGATCAAGCTACTTATATTTTTTTCTCCCAACAAATATTATCATATCTTTGTGGATGTTGTTTTGTAGTTGAAGGCTTACTCTTGGAGCTAGAATTCGGATTATGAAGGTATCCCCTTCCATTATAGGTAATAATTTTTCATGAGACATTTGGTGTTGGACTGTCTACACCTTAAAGTATTGATATCTTCATATTAAATGGAATAAGTCTCTACATAGACACCTTATTATGGATTTCTAGTCAAGTATGTTTCGTCTTTGGAGGCTTCTATTTCTTTTTCTATTGATGAGATGGGTATCCATTTTCTACCCATGTTGTACAGGTTCCTTCTTCTACAAATAGTTCCCATAATATAGCATTTTTTATTCCTCCTCCCCTTGTTTACAGCATGTGAGAATTACTAGGTCTAGATATGACATTGTTTAGTTGTTTTTTGTCTTTCTTTATTCCTAGTAGGGTTGCTTTATTTGTTGGTGATCAACAATCTATTTTCTATTTTTTCACTTTGTCCCATATCTCCTTTGACTCATTATTATTTTTCCATATGAATATTTTTTTAAAGAGTTTGGGCCCTTTCAAAAACAATTTTTTAACTTTTAGAAACATAAAAAAAATTTCTAGAATTGATTGTAATTACTCATCATATAATGGATGAACATCTAACCAAATTTGAATTAATATATTGTTAAACTAAATACCCATACTTCACACCAATTAGGATTTCTCTCACAAAGAACACCAAGATGGTAGGAAATTTAGGTGCAAAATTCTAGCCTAAACATCCCATGCCACGTAATATGATTATATATGTCTTGAGCTAATTATCATAAAATTTGGTCATGGGAGTTGCTAAATTATATTTATAAATTGGATTACCTAAATAATATATAACTACTTGCAGGACTCTACATGGATGGATGGATTGATAATTATAACATTCAATAGTCCTGAATAAGTATTAATATTCAATTCATATGGATATCATTGTTCAAGATAATGTCATCATCATCATAATTTTTGACAATAATAAAAAGATCACCATAAAAAATCCCATATGAATAGTAATCTCTTCTAGCCTATTTAAATAAAATCATACTAACCTGACTTCATTCAAGCCTATTTTGACCATTTCATTCTCAATTCCATTAAATATTTATATCATAACATATAAATCATGTTAGAAGACCATAATAAAAATTACTCAAATTTTTAAAATAATTTAGATTTCACTAGTTACTGTACAAGGTATGGACCATTTGTCTTTGAGGAAATCCCAAGTATCAAGCTTACTTTTCTACTTAATCACCTTCATAGTGGGGGTACTTAGATTCATAGGGTATAAGTAAGGTGCATGACCTATTTAGTGTGTCATAATTGATGTACATTTTAGGCTCTTTTTTATTATGTCTATCACTATGATTCCCACATTATTGGCCTAATCATCACTTAGTAGATTTAACCACATAAGAATATGCACACACATAAGTATCCCACATAAAAAAATAATTCATGATGTAAGTTAAGATGGAAAATCAACCCCTTTAATGGGCCCAAGCATAAATAATAAGGAATCTTTTTGCTACAACTAGACATTCATTCTATAATAGGGAATCCTACTACTAGAATAAGGCATACTACTAGAAGTCGTCTTACTTTAACAAGGGTGATCTTCATTCTATCACAACACAATATTCACCATTGACCATATAAATACACCTAGGATGAGCTTTTTATTGCTACAACTAAGATAGATGTGGAGTATTCATTGTCACCAACTTATATGCAAGACACACTTATCCAATCATGAATTGATAGAAAATAATTGAAGCACAATCTTGAACTCACATAATACTAGACCACATAAATATAGGGTTTTAATCATAAGTCAACAATATTAGGTTCAACCTAGATTCTACACATAATCAACATTGAGATTCATTACTCATTTCATAGATATCTTTGACACATTATACCTTATCAAATTATTATAAATTTATTATTTATATTGTATTACACAGGTTCTTATATTATCAACACAAATTTTTAACACATGCATATTACTAATTCAATAAAAAAATTCCTTTTATTTGTCTATGTTTTCTATAATATTATCTAAATTAGCTTATTTGTTGATTTCACTATCCCATTTTGGTGGTGTGTTAATTCCTTATAATGACCTCATTTATAATTTTTTAAAAATCTAAGAATTATATTAGTTTAATAATCCCCATGGCATGAATTCCTTTGGCTCTTTTGAATTGGCCAATTACTTGTGTTGCAATTAAGTTTGTAGATCTATACTTTTCCCAACACACCCAAATTTATTGGCATATTCACTCTAATGCATTATCCTTAAGCTTGGTCTAACTATTATTTCCTACAATCACTTTGCTCTTGTTGTCCATGACTCTTGACCCATGGATTTTAGTTGACACGTGAGTACATAGCTTCCCCTTATCAGATTTATCATATATCATTTATTTGATACTAGTAACTACCCACGAAGATGAGTTCCTCCCTATAGTTAGTTGACATATCCATGTTAGTAGACTTATGCACTCAAACAATCCATTATGATAGTATTTATGTACATATAATAATTTGAAAAGAATTGATTCGAAATGAACAAGGTGTTAGTCCTTAGCTAATAAATAATAAATATAATAGTAGAAATATTCAAAGCATTGGCTTGGATATTCTTATCAATGGAAAACATGTTACTCAAGTAGATAATACATATCAATATTTGAATTTAAAATTTTAAACCCATAATCAAGGTTTAATTCATAGCCATATATTAATGTAATTATTTTTTAAATATTATATTATGTTCTCTCAATAAATAATTATGCAACTATCATGATCATTATAATTTATCAATTCTTACTATAGAATTAACATAATCCATAATATTTGGTTATCAAATCCTTAAAGATTCTATTTAATCACTAGCTTTAAAAAATAAAAATGATATGGTATTACACATATATGAGTTATCTTGAAATAAAGTAGAATATTTAAATAATATATTATTAAATTTATTTATAGTGGAAAATATATTCTAATAGATGAAGTAAATGATCTATGGATCCCTTTGTTCTCAATTTCAAACGAAACCCTTTTTTCCTCTAGATTCAAAGCTTCAACACACTATTTTTTCATATTGTTGGAGTAATAAGGTTGATTACTTAATTAATTAAATCATATTGATTTATTAATTAAGTCATATTTTACTTTATTTTCACTTAAGCTAAACTTAGGCCATTAATTTAATTATTAATTATTAATTACTCACCTTTAGGGTTTTGATTTCCTTTCATAATGATTGATCTCTTCATAATTATTCAATTCTTGTTTATGCATTTTTGTTTCATGGCAAATAGAGCACCATTGTTGTTTTTCATTATCTCTTCTACGTGATAGGTTATTTGCTTGCAAGTGTTCGTTGGGTTTTGTGAGGTTGTATTTCTCAACTTCAACATGGTATCAAAGCATGGTTTCAACAAACCCCTTCCCAATTTATGAGATTTTCTTTCTTCAACAAGGGTTGTAGGCTTCAGATATGAATCCCCTTTTTTTTCTGCAAATTTTGGAGGTGGTAATTTTTTCAAAGCATTTTTGTGTGAAAAGGACCTCACCGTTGGATCCAGAGCTGTTGAGAAAGTCAAATTTGGCTTTTGTTTCACCTGATTTTGATTACTGACGCCAGCAGTTGCTCTTTTTCCGAATCCAAAGGGTAGTTGTATTTTTGGTGCATTTTGGCACGAAATGAACGTCACCATCGCGCTTAGAAGGCCCAAAAACCTTAAGATCCCCTTTCAAATTGTCAAATTTGGTGAAGTTGGCATCTGAGGCAAAAAAAAATTGCTAAGGAAGTCGTATGACCTCCCCAACATGAAAATCGAGGTAAAAATTAAAAAATATATATTTTGATATTTTCCTTGCAAATAAAAAATCAAATTTGAAAAAAATATTAAAAGGCCCAAAGGGTGTCACAGGTGTTATTTCCAAAAAAAAAAAAAAAAATTTAAAAGCAAGGGTTGATACCATGGTACCACCACCGCCATATGTATGTAGCCAAGGGTCTGGGCCTTGCTCTATCATGGGGTACCCATACCAATTACTGCTGGTGGCCCTTGGGCCCCATGAGGTTACAGCTCCTAATCATTTTAAAAATATATATATTTTTAAAGTTTTTAATATTTTTTATATAAAAAATATATAGTTTTTAATATATTTCTTTCTTCAAAAGGATGTAAGTTTTTTTTACTTTTTTTTTATCTTTTAAATAAAACAGTGTCAATAATAGTTTTTTTTTTATGTTATTTTTTTCACTTTAAAAATAAAAACATGCCAAATTTTACATTATTTTTGTAAAATAAATGCACTGTACCTGGAGAAATTTTTTCCAGCACCCCTAATTTTGGTGGATCTCCACATTTGGAGGTGTTTTTGACAACTTTGGCAGAGATCCTCTTTTTCCCCACTCAACCCCTCTCTGTTGGGCTTTTCAGTTTTGCACCCAATATTCCAGAGGTCATATCTCAAACATACAATGGGCTTTTTCAATGCAATTATTTTTGAAATGGGTTGGAATTTCGTGCTCTTCGTGGTGGTGCAGGTATTTCCCAGTTTTGACTTCTGATTTTTTTCAAAATTTAGTTTTCTCAATGTTGTTGTTATTCAGTTCTCATTTTGGAGACTTCGACGGGCCATATCTTCTTCATCCAGACACATTTTTGGGTGTCGTTTTTTAATTAAAGTGAATGTTTTTTCATGTACTTCGTCACAGTGCTACCATTTTCCTCTTTTTTTGTTAGAGAATTGTATTTTTAGCATGTTGTCGTATTTTGGACATTATGGGCTCCCATTGTATGAATTTTTCATTATGTAAACATACTGAAATAAAGTGCCACAACAAGTGTATATGTATTATGGGATCTTGCACATCACTTTGTGCCTTATTATACTCGCACTATGATATAAAATGCCATGGGGGTTGATGTTTTCCTTTATTTTTCCTTCATACCTTTCTCATGCATGTGTGCCTTGGTTTGTGCACCCTTTATATCTACTTGTACTTTCAAGTCTACACATTCAAATATTATTGGTTCTTTATCATGCACTACATTCTGGTATTCACTTTCAGTGTACCTATCATGCCTCTCCCTTCTCAACATTATGGGGGGGTTTCTACTATTGGTGCTACTGCTTCTTTAGTTTCACGTTGGAGTGAGTTATGTATACAGTATTTGTTCATATGTACTAGGTGGATGCAGCGGTTGGTTACTCATGCATTTTAGTGAGATGGAGCACTTACCATATGGACACTCTTGCATTCCTATTTTTGGAGGCGACCTTCCATTTTTCACTTGATCAGTTCTTCAGACTATTGGTACTTGTGCCATCTATATCTTCGAGTTCTTGATGTTTGCCTTAGTTTTCCATCAGATTCAAGTAGTGTCATTGGGGGCACTCATACATATACTTGTCTTCTTGATCCTGATCATCAGATGTTTCAACGAAGGTTCTTCTTTCAGCATTTTAGTAGTGATTCTTCTACAATGTTTGCAGCTTCTTCATGCTTCAGTGGTGTTCTTTTTTGTTCATCGTTTGTTCCAAACATTGTCTTGTTTGGAGGCTTCTTCAGTCCTTCACTTAGTTTTCATCTCGTTTTTGGAGTGGAGTTTTTCCCATGAGGTTTTCTCTATTTCTCCACATTATAAAGATCTTTTGTTTGTACACATGGGTACCTTATTTGGCCTTGTTTGTACATGGGTAGCTTATTTGGTTACCCCCCTTTAATTATTAGCTACTCCTAAGTTCATCTTAAGGCGGGGTGTTAGAGTTATCATGCATTAGTTAATAATTAATTAATCTTTAATTGATTATTAGTCTAATTTATTCTTTGCACTTACGCTAAACTTAGGAGTGCTTTTATGCTTTATTAATTGAGTTAATATTAAATCATTATGTCTCATCTCATGTGATGTTGACACTTGTCATGATCTGATCCCTTTCTCATTTAGGGATTTTCTCTTATAAGCATTCAACCCTCATTGTAATTATCTCTCAAATATTATTTGGAGCTTTCATATATTCTTGAAAGTCTCTTCTGTAATTTTTTCTTGTTGAAGAATATAGCAATTCTTGTTTGCAAATCTCTTGTGTGGAAGGTGTCTTTGTTTGTTGTTTGATCTTGTGGCTCATGGTTTTGTGCTTTCAGGGCACCAAACAGTATGGCATTCACTACACATCAGGAGCCCCTCACATTGTTGGCTTCACTAACTCAGATTGGGCTGATGATGTCAATGATCAGAAGTCCACTTCCGGCTTTGTTTTTTTCCTTGGTTTTGGGCCTATCACATGGTCTTGCAAGAAGCAATTTGCTATTGCATTATTATCTACAGAGGTTGAGTACAGAGTAGCAGTGTTAGCTAGTCAAGAGATTTTATGGCTTCGACAGTTAATAACAGAGTTTGGGTTTCCTCCTAATAGTCCCACTATTCTTTGGTGTGACAATCAGAGTGCTATACATATTTCTCACAATCCAATGGAGCATTAGCGAACGAAACACCTTGAGATCCACACACACTTCATTAGGTAGTTGATTCAGGATGTTTCTCTCACCTTGGAGTACATTCCTACAGAGGCACAATTTGCAAACATCTTCACGAAACCTTTGGCATCACCACGCTATATTCAATTGCGATCTATGTTGGGGGTTCAAAGGAAGTTGTCCTTGGGGGGTCTTTGTGAGGCCTTCCTTCATTTTTTTTAAGCATGCTTTCATCTCTTTTTGGAAAGGAGTTTTTCCCCATTTTCTCCGCTTTACAAAGATTTGGTTGTATTTGGGTACCTCATCTAGCCTTGTTGCCGGGTCCCATCTTTGCTTTCATGCATTTCATCCTTTATTTTTTAGCTTCTCCCTAAGTTCATCTTAAGGGGGTGTTGGAGTAATAAGGTTGATTACTTAATTAATTAAATCATATCAATTTATTAATTAAGTCGCCTTTTCTTTTATTTTCACTTAAGCTAAACTTAGGCCATTATTAATTATTAATTACTCACCTTTAGGGTTTTGATCTTCTTTCATAAGGATTGATCTATTTGTAATTATTCAATTCTTGTTTATGCATTTTTTCTTCACGGCAAGCAAAGCACCATTGTTGTGTTTCGTTATCTCTTCTATGTGACAAGTTATTTGCTTGCAGGTGTTCATTGGGTTCTATGAGGTTGTATTTCTCAACTTCAATAGATATGTGCAATCTTGATTCAAATCCAATCTATTAATGCCCTCTTTACTGAATTTTCAAAGAGTTAAGATTGCACTAAATTTGTGCTCATTATAAACTAAAATGTAGTTTTAACTTTTTTCCAACTACCTAATTTTCCCCATAATTTTTAAATTAATTTACTATTAGTAAATTTTCATACAATATGTAGTGTTATTGAATTTCTAAAATTTAGAAGACTTAATAGCAAATGTTATGTTCTTCATCATAGATCTTACCCACTCCAAAACATAAGTTACATTTTTTACTTTTTTATTCTTGCAAAAGAAAAAAATCATATCTCACCTTACTAATTATTAGATTGTTTATATAAAATCCTAAAATTATATTTTCTAAATGATTATTTTATTATTAAAAAAATATATTAACAAATTTTGAAGTCTATTCAATTTAGGGGAAGTGTACTAGTAACCGTTATAGTTAACTTCATGCATCTTAAGCTCCTAAATGGTATATCGGATTTTCACAAAAAAAATTGGGTTTCTTTGTATGCAACTTAGAGACTATAGCTATTGTTTTAGCTTCTGAGTAGTTATAACAAAGACAAGAAGATTCATTATGTACACAAAGGTCAAAAGGTGGTGATTTCAAATTGACATCCAATGCATATTCTCTAGTGCTTTATAACCGTTTGTTTGACCACCACAAAATTTGTACAATTGATCCAATATATATGCAAATATGTTTGAGTAATCATTCACTATTTGTACCAATTAAGTTGCATAACTCCTCCAATAAAATACTTTTTTTTCTGTAACTACTAGGGGAGAGGGCCCAATAGTGGTGCACCCTAACTTTATGGGTCGACATAGCAATGAACATGCAACATTGACATTAAAAAATTATATCCCCAAGTGGCTAGGGACGTGGACAATTCAAATATTTTGTTTCACCTGCATAGACCAAGAAAAAAGGTTTCATCAACATGCTTTTTGTTGAGGGGTCATAATAGACCCAAAAAAAAAAGGTTAGACCAATAGTTGTGCATTAAGTCATGTTTTTTAGTGTGTCAATGTGTGACATCATATGATTTATTGTTTTTTGAATGTAATGGGCATATTTGGTTCAACTATTGGATCCTCTCTTACAATTACTAATTCCCTAGTTTTAAAATATTGGTTTTTGAATGTACATGTACTATGACAACTATTGGTACCTGCACCACTATTGGGCCCTCTCCCCTAGATATAAAGTAAACAACTATTGATAAAGTAGACTTTAAATTAGCATGTAGCAATGAAAGATAATTAAAACATGAATGGAGACCTTCACCTACTGACCAACTTATTATCTCCCTAAAATAATAAAAATTCGTATTCATAGAAAACAAAAATGCCCAACTAATACAAATCCAAATGTGATCGAAATTTAATATAAATTAAAGCACACTTGATATAAAATGCAAGCTTCATTTCTTACCTCTGCGTTATATCCATGGACCAGCCTGAGAAAGAACAGATCTGCTGAAGGGCACGTCTCCACTCGTCAATCTCTCCCCTTGGGTATCGATCTGAAGTGCTATAATGTTTAAGAAATGATTGGTTATAGGGACTGGACTTGTTTTCAGGATATCTAACATGAGTAGGGTTTACATGATAAAAGAGAGGAATGATCAAGCCAGGGGTGCTCTACATTGCAGCGGCCTCCCTCAGACACCAAACTGAGTCTGCATAGCCTTTGGAAAATATAGGAATGCGTATGGCACTGCTCTTGATTGCTCTTTCCAAGCTTAACCCAATCATTTCCCCCTTTTCCAATTTCTCACTGTCTAAAAAGACATTCAGTCCTGCTGCAGACAGAGCTTCGAAGAGATGACCAACCAGAGTCTCTCTCACATCTGGTCCCCTGAAACTCAGAAACACATGATACCTCTTATTTCTTTGGAAGACGAATTTAGTTGCGGAAGGCTTGTATTGTTCCATCTTAGAGCTGGATTTCAAGAGGAAAGCTTGCAAACAATAGAAAGAAAACAAAAGACCAAATCCAAATTTTCAGATCTAGATGTAAACCATACTAATGTTTTCACTCCGATCACACATTGCCGTGCTACATCTACTTATAGATTGCAAATGGCAGCCAACATTGACTAAAATTCAATGTGAGAGTGTTACCTTTTCTCAATTCTTTTCTTCCTTCAAGCCAACTTAACTGGCACTCCTAAATTTTAATGAATTAAAGATGCATTTCTATGTCTAATCATGGTAAGAAAAGGCCAGAAAGATGAGCTTTCATTTAGTGTTAGCTGTATGAAAGTAAATGAATTCACATGATTACTCTAAGAAAAAACAAAAAGATAGACATAGACAGCTGACTCATGAACTCTCATTTAGTCCACTACTTTAAAAGATGCTGTCGTGTGAAAAGAAATAGATTTGATTGAAGACTCCACTACTTTAAAAGATGCTGTCCTGTGAAAAGAAATAAATAGATTTCATTGAAGATTCCACTACTTTCGTCTGAAAAGAAATAGATTTGATTGAAGATGCCGCCGTATGAAAGAAATCCCCTGCCTTATGCCTAGATATTTTCCATTTTCACGGAATTGTCAAATCGGTCATTAAAGTCGACTCTAAAATTCAGTCACTCGTTGTTTGGACTACTTTTGCAGTTCCATGTGAAAATCAACTTCAACCGATGCCCCACACGTTTTGGTGCCAGACTTTTATTTCTACTCTCTTTACCCATCACTTCCAATTTTCTCCGTCTTCCTTCGTGTTTGTTGGCCTCTTAACCTTTTTCATGTTTACGTGGGGTCCAAAGTTTAGTAGTCTTAAGGTACGGTCCTATGGAGGGGGCTTCCTTAAAAATCTCAGTGTATGCTGGTTAGTTTTTTAGGAATATTTTAAAGTTTTTGGTCCCAATGGATTTAATCTTGCAATTCTGCTTAAAATTTTAAGCTCTAAAATTGAAGGAATGAACTGTAGTGCTTTGATAAAAAATAATAAATAAATAAAAATTCTCTCATTTTTATTTTCTAATAAGAATTGAAAATTTTACATGAGAGACAAGTGGCATAAAAAACTCCTAAGTTGTAGGGGCAATTTCTAGCCCCGCCCCAATTTCACCAGTTGAAATATTCATTCCTATACTGTAGGGGCTCCTATTTTTCTGGAAAAGATTCCAATTAATTCTGTAGCACGATTTTTTTTTTCCCTGGGACCTCCTGCTCCATGGTAATAGAAGCCCAATCCCCCCCATGGGACTATGCTCTCCTCCTCTTTTATGATATCTATTTACTAGCACTGGTATTCATAAGAGGTTCAAAGGATACGTTATCATCTATCATATAACTAGCAATTGCACAGTTTGGTGTGCAATGGGTACGCCGAATTATTTTATGGTAATATTGGAAATGTTTAGAAAGATAGGTTGAAATTGCAAAATGTCTAAAACAAAGTAAAAGTTAGAAAGTTTATTAGATGTGTTATGTGTCTTAAAGTTAGATTATAGTTTGACGATTAAATGGTTGAAATATTTATAACTTTGTAAAAAAGACAAGAAATAATGTAAAATGAACTGATTAAATAAATGAAAGGTAACTTAAATCAAATTTGTAATAAAATGTACACATGTGGAAACATACAATTTGTATATATATAGAATGGTGAAAATATATTTTTTGGGGATGAGAATTTGTATGTAAACATAATATGCAATTGAACAAAGTAATACTCAAGACACGATCATTGCCAAAAATGTATAATTACTTTATATCATGATTCATTTTATCTATTATTATTATTATTTTAAATAAAAGGTGTAGCTATAATTTCTTATTAAAAATGAACTTTTTAGAATAAAAGGTGTCATAAATATTTTAAAGTAAGTAATATCATAAAGAATGAAATTCTTTTTTCTTTAATTTTTTAAAATAGATACAAATATTTAAAAACAATAATATTATATAAAATATAAATTAAAATAAATAAATAAATAAACTCTATGAATATAATATTAATTTCATTTCTAATTAAATAAAAAAAATAACAAAATATCAAATTATATACTATTTTATCAAAATTCAATTATATAATTTCTACATTACAATTGTTCAATCTAAATTCATCTCATAAAATTATATGTTTCAATGACTATTATCTAATATGTACAAATATAAAGATTCAAAGGAATAAACACGGAATCAGGTTGGAAGAACAAATATGGCTTTGGTGTGGGTCAGAGCTAATTAGATGCAATGGATTGAGTATATTTATAATTTTGAATGAATGGTTAAAAACTGAAAAATCTATTAAAAAAGATTTTAAAAATAATTGTATTTTACTAGGATTTTACTAGGGTTTACGAACACGGAATGCCAATGAACGCTCGAAGAACAACAAATCATAGCAAGCCAATTCTCTCTAAAGGGAATTTAATCAAAAATTATCAGTTCGACAAATTAATAAAATATCCAGTTCATCTCATTTTGGAAAAGATATTTGGTTGCACAAATTATTAAAACATATTTTGAAAAAATCGGCTCATGTAATTCAAATTAATGTGTTAAAATTTCAGTTCCTATTCCCGTACAGCTCGACATACAAGCCATTTCAAGCGCCACAAATCAACACGCTCTCCACTAGAATAATAAAAATAGTTTGCAGGCTGCTCAACATGAAGATAAAATTGTCGGCTGGTTAAACTTAATTTCGGGCCATTTCATTTCATTTCGAATTAATGATACCGTATTATGATTTTTTTTTGTTTGTTGTTGACAATGCTTGGTCTACATGGCGTATGGTTGAGACTACACGTGGATGTATCACCCTGTAACCTTGTTGAGGCTTTGGTAAAAGTTTAATTCCAATTTTTCAAACCTATCCCCTCCTATGTGGCCCATCTCCCACCACACATGCATATATCATCAACTGTTCCTTTTTCACTATGTTGTCTAGCTTAAGCTTTCATTTTTCCCCCAATCGATGTGATAAAGAATAGACGTAACCTGGTATACCTAGTGAGCGGACAACTGGCACTTGCACAGTTAAATTGATTTCAACGCCATGCAATAACAACAAAAATATGTTGGTGTTTTAATAAACATACTCTAAAATCCTCCAGGAAATCTAATTTTCAAAATTTCAGGGTGCAGCTCGTCAAATTGGAGAACTAAAAGGTCAATACCGGTCAGGAAGAGTTTGGACTGTGGGGTTCGGTGAAGCCTAAATTGGCAAGTTTCTCGATAAGAATGCCTTCTGCCTTAATTGGCAAGTTTCTCTCATAGATGGATTTTTCTAATTATTGGAGTGGAGAACGTTATATATATATGTTGCTGGTTGAATATGTAAATTGATTGAGAATAAATAAATATATTTCCCTACTATTGAAAGTGGATGTAGGAAAATTTGTCGAACCACTATAAAATTCGTGTCTCTTATCTTGTTCTTGATTTTTCCTGTTTTTCTTCTATTTTTTTGCTCATTTTAATATTAACAATTGGTATCAGAGCTTTGGTTAGAAAGTTGTTTTGGAAATCTTGAAGAATTTCCAGGAAAATGGATATGTAAGCTTTTCTTGATTGGGCTCGAGCTCTCATGCGTTGGTCATGTGGCCATGAAGAGAGTTTTGATGAAGTGGGAGCTATTCATCAAACGTTTTTGGATGAAATAAATGATGAAGCTAATTTTATTATTGAGGAGTTTCTTGGCATGATGGAATCAAACAGTGACATTGACTTAGATGAAACTATGCCCATGGAAGTAGATGAATCTCCTGTTGTTGATCCTAATTCCCTGAGCACTACCCAGGTGAGGTATGTGTGGGAAAGGCCTCCACAGGATTTGGGAGGTGAGGATTTTGAATCGAAGAGCCTTTCGAGACTGAAGGAAATAGAGGATACATCAAATGTTGATGTGAAAGCTACACCAAAACGTCATGTACATTGGTGGGATGGTTGGACAGATGAAGAGGGTTCAGCTAAAGAGAAGGATTTTGGGTTTGGAGTTGAATATGAACCAGAAGAGTTTTTAGAAGATCTCAAGATTAAGCTTCAAGCACTTCTTGAACGCATAGGTGATGTACAACACCGGAAAGCCATCATGGAAGAGTTGTAGATGAGGGAAAAGGTTGATAAGAGTGGTAAGTCTGTAGAGAATTTGGTATTGCTGCTCTATGAAATGGTTTCTCTCACTTCTGACTTTTGCCTGGATGATCCAAATACCTTTTGCTTCAAGAATTTTTAGGATATTGAAGCTGGGTATCACCATTTATGAAGAAAAAAATGAAAATGTGCAGGAGGAGAAATCCCAGGCAAATGGTAGAGAGACAGCCAAGGAGGTAAGAGGACATGACACAAAAATTTTCAATCTGGAAGTGGGTGTCTAGGGGGTTTGTTGCCAAAGTCTAGCATAGCCTATGAGTACTACCCAGGCCACCCAAGATGGTGCTTCTTCTTTACTCGCCCCTGCCTCCCTTTTGCATCCTGTTCTTGGAAGGAAACCTTTTGCGCAGCCTTTAAATGTTAGCATGCAACCTTGTTTTGTTTCATCAGTTCCTTTCCAAACTTGTACGCAACCTTCTATGTTAACTTCGCTACCTCCTTTAACTAACACGCACCCTCCAAACATGTTAGCGCAATCTCCTTTAGTGTTTACGTAGCCTTCAGATGCTAATTGCGCACCCTCCCCTGGCTATGAGCCATTCAAATCTTCGCAGCATTTACCATGTGTGTCACTGCCTTCATTAAGATACTGCCCTATAAGCACATCGATGCCCAAACGCTCTCTCACATGGCGAGATAGAGCTGAGAAGCGAGTGCGTGATTTTATTCCTCCTGAGAGGGATGTCATGAAAAGAATGAGGGTTCTTGATGTGGCAAAGGAACACGATGAAAACAAAGATATAGCTGAGGAAGAAGTGGGAGTTGTTATGGCTAGTGAGAAGCACCTGTGTGAGCAGGACAACACCTTTGTGGAGACTACGAAAGGCGGTAGTACCACAATGAAGGAGGATTCAGCTTCACTTAATGACTCTCTTGGTCTGGCAATGGCGTGGGCATTTGAAGATTTATGTTTGATGGATTATGGCCTGATTTTCGTGCCTGAGGTCTCACATTGTCATCTCACAAAAAGAGAATTTGGGGATGGTAGAAAACTTAGCTTTGTGAAAGATATTCCTGATTCTAGCGTTCCTTGGTTGCCTGAGCTTGATTCCTTTTTAGAAAATTATGTTCAAGAGATGAAAAAAATATTATCATCATCCTCTTCGTGTGCACTTTGCTCTCTGAGAAAGACTAGGGATTTTGACGCAGGGTGATCCCACAATAGTGGTTTACAATTTTTGGCCAAACTGGACACTGAAATTATTATTTTTAACTAAATCTTCACATTCAGGCACCTATAATAGCTAAACCGTGAAGGATTTGAAGATTATGCAAACTAGAGTCTCATCACATTTTGTCTGTAGATTCCAAAAATATATTTTTCAAAATTTTTGGAATTAGATTGCACTTTTTTTCCATGTCCCACGAAAACTGGTTTTTTTCAGAAAACATCATTTTTAAAAAGTGACGCACATCGTATAATGCATAACTTTTTTTCCATGAAGGATAAAATTCTAATTCTTTTGAATTTAGATTCGTAACTTCAATATCTAGTGCTTCCACTTGGTTAGATAGTTTTTTATTGAATATTTTTTCTTTAATCAAGTTTCAAAGTCAAACCAATTACAATTCAGACATAGTGCGACCGTATAACGCATAACTTTTTTTGTATCTATCTTGAAATTCAAATTTATTTCTTTTGTTGGATCAAGGACTTCAATATCTAGTGCACGAACATATTTTTCAATTTTTTTTTTATAATCTGCTATTTTTCCACATGTGCAAAACAAAGACCTTTGTTTTCGATGTAAAACCTATGTTTAATAAAACTGAAAAATCAAATACATAATTAAACCAAAACATATTAAAATTACATTCATTGGATAGCTCGTTTCGAGGACTACCTGATTCCAGTTGGGTTTGTGAGGATTCCTCCATTTTCATCCTCAACCTGAGCTCTGAAGTGCCAAAATTTAGGTTTTTTGTGTGCCTCAGGGAGGGGATGAGTATTTAGGGGGGTTCATATGGACCCCTAGGGGTTCACTCGAACCAAGGTTCGCTCAAACCTTGGTTCGAGCGAACCTCTTCAAGGGGGTTTGCTCGAACCCCTTTCATATGCATTTTTTTGGTTTTTGGCGGAAAAAATTTTAAGGGGTTCACTCAAACCCAGGTTCGGTCGAACCCCTTTTTGGTTCGGTCGAACTTCTAGGTTCGTACAAACCACCAAAATCACTTTTTTTTTCTATGGGGTCATTTTTTCTCATTATTCCTTCCTCCATCAAATTTAACAATGGCACAGTGGATATCATGCCTGGTATGTCATGGAGTATTTTGATACAGAGCCCCACTGCTGCCATTGTTAAATTCAAGGTGGGAAGAATTGAGCCAAATTTAGTAACTTGTGATACACTGATAGATGGATTTGTTAAAATAGGCAAGTTGGATGAATCCTTAAAATTTATTAGAAGAATGATAGAAACTGGCTATAAACCAGTAGTTGCTATATATAACAAATTGTACAGTCACTTATGCAATGAAGGAAATCTTGATGAAGCTAGTAGGATTTTTCGGGAGACGTTAGATGTAGTAAAAGTGGGGAGAGCTGAGGAGGTGCTCAAGTTTTTGGTCGAGAATTGCAGGGTGGGCGTAGTTTGGACTGAAGAAAATGCGACAGAATGGGACATTTTGAGAGTTTTTGTACCCATGGGGTTGATCCTTGGTCTTACTGGAATTGCATTTTCTATGGATCATAAACCTGACAGAGAGATTGTCAGGCAATTAGAGTCTTTGATGGGCGCGGCTGATAGACCAGTTTGTAGCATGAAAATGCCAGGGGTCTCATCGGAATCATCTACGCCTTTTGTCCGCGTGCTTAAGGATAAGGATAAGCCTGGTGGTGTGTTAATGGCACAAGAGTCGTTGGAAAGCTCTAACACTTCGGCAAGAATTATAGCTTATTTTGCTAGTCTTGCGGTGGAACTCAGCAAGGATAAGATTGACAGTAATAGTAATGATGGCTGAGTAATGATGCTAGAAGACGTGATGTGTCACCAGCTGGTTGGTGTGAACAGGATAAAAGATATGTCCATGGATCTTGGAGTAGAGATAATGCAAGTTGCAAGGCAGGGATATTTATCATTGAAGGAGTCACAAGTTGAGGCTTTTTTGCAGCAAACAGTTAAAGTCGTTATTGGTGCGAAGGAATTCAGTGGTGCGACTGGGGGGATTGCACCTACATCGGCCAAACATTTACAACATCGGCTTGAGACGGAGCCCTATTGCTGGGGAAACAACATGTATGTGCAGATGGATCAAAATGCGTTTGCAGATAATGAAGATGAGGTTGTGTTTCCTCATGAAATCGTTGACCAAGCATTTCATTCAAGGCTATGTGAAGTGGGGTTTGTTTTCAATTTTAAGGTTGGCGTTGGTATAAGTGTTATTAACTCCGATGTCCCTTGGGGGAGACTGATTCGAAGTGTTCGTGAACAAAATTTGGCAAAGCTCAAATCTTTGTTGTGGCTAATGTAAATGCCTGCAGTGGGGGATATCTCTGAGCAACAATTTGGTCTTCAAGTGGGAGATTGTTGGGTTTAGTGAAGCCCAAATTGGCAAGTTTCTCAATAAGGATGCGTTCTGCCTAAATTGGAAAGTTTTTATTGGAGTGGAGATTGTTTTATATATATGATGCTGGTTGAATATGTAAATTGATTGAGAATAAATAAATAGAATTCCCGACTATTGAAAGTGGATGTAGGCAAATTTTTCGAACCACTATAAAATTCGTGTCTCTTATCTTGTTCTTGATTTTTCCTGTTTTTCTTCTATTTCTTTGCTCATTTTAATATTAACATGGACGAGCAGAAACCAATAGCAGCAGGAAAAGCAATAGAAAACGGCCAAAAACAACAGGGAAAAAAGGCAGTAAAAAAGCAGTTGGGATTCACCTAAGTTTTCTCAGCATTCTCTCAAGCATCCATTTTGGAATCGACCCCCCCATCTCCAAAGTCATTGGATTTTTTATACTTGTTTGCTGGGGTTTCTTCGTGGTTATTTGAATATCAAATTATGGCTTTTGATTAACTGGGCTCCATTTATTTGTACCTTGGCGTGATTAAATGCAGTTTATGTTGAGGAATGGAACACTATTGAATGGCAGATTTTACGTGTTTGGGATATTGTTTGGTTTTATGTTAACCTTTTATTTGGAGCACATCTCATGGTACAGCGTTAGCATTTTGAGGCAGCAGGTTTGCACTTCAATTTTTTGTGTTTTTCTTCCATCTTTAATCTACATTTTGGGTGATAAAAAAATCAGGTGTAAATGTGTTTTTTGGGTGCAGGTGCACCCCAGGAGGGTTTCCTGTGCCAATGACCACCTCAACCTTTCATGGGTGGTCCTCCTATCAGAGATACAGTGGTTGATGGAGATAAATTTTATTTACCTCGGAAATGTTGCCCACCATGTATCTGATATTCACAAGGCCATTATCATCTCCCAACAGCAAGGAAGTTGGGTGCTGCAATAACAGCTAAAATAATTTACGCTATGAACAATTTGGCTTTCTTGCAAGTCAACAAGTAGATAAATTGAGGTTAAAAGATTTAAAAAGTTTAAAAGATTATAATATAAGTGCAGCATCATGTAAGATATTCTAAAACAATATGAAATCCAAGTTTCTTACCTATTACAAGTAGTGTTGCTGGAGAAGTTTTCAATCGTTTCAAAATTTGAAAGCTAATTGATCGAGAGTGATGGTTCACGAGGAAATCTTTTTATAGAACTTGGAGGCGGTGCTGAAGGGAATTGGTAATTGACAGTAATGCAACATTCATACCAATATTTTTTTGAAGGGACTGAATACAGCATTGTGAATTGATATATGATGGGTTGGTTTTAGTTGAGATTATATATGTTCATTCAAAGTTGTCGATATCAGATATTTATGCAGCAATGTGAATTGAATGTTGTGATGTGAATTGAATGCTATGATATCCGTATTTTGGTGAATTGAATGCTATGATATAGCATATACTAGATATTATGTAGCTTTGTGAATCAATGTTTGAAAGAGTTTCAATAGTCGGCAGATGATTACAGCCATTGATTGTAACTTTTTAGCTTTGTTTTGTTCAAATTGTGAAGCCCAAATTAGCATGTTGCCTTCATAATTAAAAATGCTTTCTCATTTTGTAATTACTTCTATTGGCATGTGTGGCCAATTAAAAAGTTGTATATTTTGAATTGATTTTTCCAAATATTGTTTGGAGACTGTTTTATTAATAAGTTGTTGGCTGAATGTAATATTATTCAGAACTTGAGAATTAATAAGAGATAATCCCTGAGTGTGGACGTAGCCATCAAATTGATGGTGAACCACAGTAAATTTGTTTTCTTGTTTTGTGATTGTTTTTAATCTTTTATTTCTACAATTTCTTTTTCACTTTATTCTGCAAATTATATTCAACAATTGGTATCAAAGCAAGTTGGATAAATTTGGTGCAGGAAATTGTGAAGAACTTCTGCAGCCATGGAAGATGCAGACAAGTGGAAAATAGAAAAGTTTGTAGGAAAAAATTTTGGCTATGGAAAGTGCAAATGGAATCCTTTCTCATCAAGCAAGATCTTTCGAATGCATTGGCTGGCAAAGCCAAAGGGAAAGGATCTCTATCAGATGAAGAATGGGAGAAGCTGGACAAAAAAGAAAGAGCTACAATCTTCATGTCACTGTCCAGCAATGTCTTATTTAATGTCTCTGCAGATAAGACAACACAGGGGTTGTGGGACAAATTTTCTTCAATGTATGAGATGGCTTCTACTTCCAATAAGGTATTTATTATGAAGAAGTTGTATAATTTAAAAATGTGAGAAGGTGGGGTTATGTCCAATCATTTGAATGAATTTAATACATTAGTTACCCAGCTAATTTATGTAGGCATAAATTTGGATGATGAGATCAAAGCTATTTTATTACTATGTTCTTAACCAAATAGCTAGGAAGGTGTTGTGATGGTAGTGAGCACTTCGGTGGCTACCAAAAGCAAGCTGAAATTCGATGATGTTGCAGCCACTTTATTGAGTGAAGATATGCGGAGAAAAAATCAAGAACCCTCGTCTAGTGAGGCATTAACGGCTGTAAGTATTGCTAATAGAGGTAGAAGTAAAGAAAGAGACAAATATAATAATTGAAGGAGGTCAAAATCTAGATCGCAATCAAGAGGAAAAATAGGTGCATGTTGGTTTTGTGGCAAGCTAGGCCACACAAAGAAAAATTGTTGGAATTATAAGAAGGCATAGGACACAATCATTAAAAATCAAGCAAACACTGTAGGTGAAAAGGATGACAGTGTTTTGATCTTGGTTGCTGGAGAAACAACTGCAGACTCTTGGGTACTTAACTCCGAAGCTTCTTTCCATGCTACTTCATGCAGGAAAGCTTTTACAAATTTTAAAGAAGGTGTTTTCGGTAAGGTTTTTCCTAGTGACAATATGGAATGTGAAATTGTTGGTAAGGGTGATATAGTTTTAAATTTAAAAAATGGCAGTCAATGGATTTTAAAGGATGTGAGATATGTTCCTTTATTGAAAAGAAATTTAATTTTTGTAAGTTAATTAATTGCTTATGGGTGTGATGTTAAATTCTCTTTAGAAAATTAGCAAGTAACAAAGGGGGTTTTAGTGCTTGCAAGAGGCAAGAATTTGGGTAATCTTTATATTTTAAAATGCCATGGTGAAGTGGGAGCTGCCATGACAGTCATGGACAACAATTCAGAAATTTGGCACAAGAGGCTCAGTCACATGAGCAAGAAAGGGCTTGAAGTAATGCTTCAGCGAGATCAGCTTCCTGGCTTGCAATCGGTGGATTTGCAGTTTTGTGCGCATTACCTTTATGGCAAACATAGTCGGGCTAGCTTCTTGAGGACAGGCCATGATCAGAAAACTACTTCTTTGGAACTTGTTCATTCAGACATTTTTGGTCCTACTGAGGTAACTTCATTCGGTGGTGCAAATTACTTTGTCACATTTCTTGATGATTATACTCGAAAATTTTGGATTTACATGTTGAATAAAAAATCAAAAGTTTTTGCAAAGTTTAAAATTTTCAAGGCTCTTGTTGAAAATCAAATAGGGCATAAAATTAAATGTCTAAAAATTGACAATGGAGGAGAGTTTTGTTCCTTGGAGTATGATAATTTTTGTGCAGACAACGAAATTCATAGAATCAAGGTGGTCCCATTCACCCCTCAAGAAAATGAAGCAGTTGAGCGGTTGAATCGGATAATTTTAGAGAGAGCTCGTTGTATGCTCTCCAATGCCGGGTTGGGAAAACAATTTTGGGCAGAGGAATGCAACACTGCAGTAAATTTGATCAACCATGCCTCGTCATCTCGTTTGGATTTTGACATTCCTGATGAGAGATGGCTTGGGAAGAGAATTTCATATCATCATTTACGGGTGTTTATCTCACGGCTGCCTTCTTTGTAATGAGTTATTTTTGGCATGTGTTTGCTAAATTAGAAATTTTCCTTCTTTGATAGATTTTTCCATTTATTGGAGATGAGACCAAAATTATAAAGTTGTTGTTGCTTGAATGCAGAATGTAATATGAGAATTAATAAAAGAGATAATCCCTGTTGAAAGTGGACATAGTCTTTTAAAAATGAACCACTATAAATCTTGGTGTTTATCTGTTTGTGTTTGGTTTTACATTTCTGATTTAAGTGAAGCCCAAATTAGCATGTTGCCTTCATAATTCGAAATGCTTTCTCATTTTGTAATTACTTCTATTGGCATGTGTGGCCAATTTAGAAGTTGTATATTTTGAATTAATTTTTCCAAATATTGGTTGGAGACTGTTTTATTAATAAGCTGCTGGCTAAATGTAATATTATTCAGAACTTGAGAATTAATAAGAGATAATCCCTGAGTGTGGACATAGCCATCAAATTGATGGTGAACCACGATAAATTTTTTCTTGTTTTGTGATTGTTTTTAATCTTTTATTTCTGCAATTTCTTTTTAATTTGGGCTTCACTTATCAAAGGTTGTGCTATAGTTGATGGAGGCAGTGCATCAAGAACAGGTTGCGCCAAGTGTAGAGGATGTTTCTCAAAGTTTAGAGGAGGTGTATTATGTATAGTGCTCATTTTAAGCGGCGTAGAAACCTTGCTCTCTTGAGGTAGCGAGCGAGTGAATGAAGGCAGGGAATTAATGATGGGAGGCGGCAGAGTCAAATTGAGTGGCTGCAAAGGAGCCAGTGAAGACATCGATATGACATGTGAAGGTAGCGAATTAAAATGGGAAGGTTGTGAACTCATTAGTGAAGGCTGTGAATACATTAGTGAAGTGTGCGCCTCACTTACAAGCGTCTGTGTGTTGAACATCGAGGGTTGTTGGTAATAGTGTGAGGATAGTTCGTGAGTTAAAACAACATTTATCTTAAAGATTTGCCATGAAGGATTTAGGGGCAGAAAAGAGGATTCTTGGGATGAATATAATGAGGGATAGAAAAAAGAGAGAACTTAGATTATCTCAAGAAAAATATATTCTAAAAATCTTAGATAGATTCAATATGAAGAATGTCAAATCTGTGAGTACTCCTTTGGCTGATCATTTTAAGTTATCCTCAGCTATGTGTCCTAAAAAAGATGAAGAAAAATAACACATGAAGCATGTCCCATACTCATCCGCAGTTGGCAGCTTAATGTATGCCATGACTTGTACTCATCCGGATATTGCTCAAGTAGTGGCAGTTGTGGGTAGATTTATGAGTAATCCGGGTAAACAACATTGGAAAGAAGTACAGTGGATATTCAGGTATTTGAAAGGTACTTCTGATTTCGGTTTACGTTTTGGTGGTAAGGACATTCATCTACGAGGTTATGTTGATTCAGATATGGCTGGAGATCTAGATAAAAGGCATTCTACCACCGGTTGTGTATTCACTTTTGTTGGGGCAGTGATCAGTTGGGTTTCTCGGTTGCAACAGGTGGTTGCACTTTCTTCTACGGAAGCAGAATATATTGCTCTTTCTGAAGGGGAAAAGGAAATTATTTGGTTGCAGAGATTGATAGGTGATTTATGGTTTCAGCAATCTGTTTTTTCTCTTTTTGTGATACCAATAGTGCTATTCACTTGTCAAAGAATTCAACTTTTCATAATTGAACGAAGCACATAGAGCTGCGATATCACTTCATTTGCCATTGTATCGAAGAGGGGAACCTACAGGTGGAGAAAATTGACACAAAGTTGAATCCAGCTGACATGTTGACGAAAGTAGTTCCAAGGGAGAAGTTCGAATTCTGTAGAGCTTCACTCGGACTTGTGCAGCTCTGACATTAACTCTGTAGTAGTGAGATATCTCTGAGCAGGACTTTAGTCTTCAAGTGGGAGATTGTTGGGTTAAGCAAAGCCCAAATTAGCATGTTTCCTTCATAATTCAAAATGCTTTCTCAATTTGTAATTACTTCTATTGGCATGTGTGGCCAATTTAGAAGTTGTCTATTTTGAATGGATTTTTCCATTTCTTAGATTGGAGACTTGTTTTATAAATAATGTTGTTGGCTGAATATGTAATTGATTTAGAACTTCATAATAAGAGAGATAATCCCTAAGTGTAGACATAGCCATCAAATTGATGGTGAACCATGATAAATCTGTGTTCTTGTTTTGTGATTGTTTTTAATCTTTTATTTCTGCAATTTCTTTTTCACTTTATTTTGCAAATTATATTCAACAATTGGAAACAATATCTATGTGCAGATGGATCAAAATGTGTTTGCAGATAATGAAGATGAGGTTGTGTTTCCTCATGAAATCGTTGACCAAGCATTTCATTCAAGGCTATGTGAAGTGGGGTTTGTTTTCAGTTTTGAGGTTGACGTTGGTATAAGTGTTATTAACTCCGATGTGCCTTGGCAGAGACTGATTCGAAGCGTTCGTGAACAAAATTTGGCGAAGCTCAAATCTTCGTTGTGGCTAATGTAAATTCCTGCAGTGGGGGATATCTCTGAGTAACAATTTGGTCTTCAAGTGGGAGATTGTTGGGTTCAGTGAAGTCCAAATTGGCAAGTTTCTCGATAAGGATGCCTTCTGCCTAAATTGGCAAGTTTCTCTCATAGATGGATTTTTCTAATTATTGGAGTGGAGACCGTTTTATATATATGTTGCTGATTGAATATGTAAATTGATTGAGAATAAATAAATAGATTTCACTGTTATTGAAAGTGGATGTAGGAAAATTTTCCGAACCACTATAAAATTCATGTCTCTTATCTTGTTCTTGATTTTTCTTGTTTTTCTTCTATTTCTTTGCTCGTTTTAATATTAACATGGACGAGCAGAAACCAATAGCAACAGGAAAAGTAGTAAAAAATGGCCAAAAACAACAGGGAAAAAAGGCAGTAAAAAAGCAGTTGGGATTCACCTAAGTTTTCTCAGCATTCTCTCAAGCATCCATTTTGGAATCGACCCCCCCATCTCCAAAGTCATTGGATTTTTTATACTTGTTTTTTGGGGTTTCTTCGTGGTTATTTGAATATCAAATTATGGCTTTTGGTTAACTGGGCTCCATTTATTCGTACCTTGGCATGATTAAATGCAATTTATGTTGCGGAATGGAACACTACTGAATGGCATATTTTACGTGTTTGGGATATTGTTTGGTTTTATGTCAACCTTTGATTTGGAGCACATCTCATGGTACAACATTAGCATTTTGAGGCAGTAGGTTTGTACTTCAATTTTCTGTGTTTTTCTTCCATCTTTAATCTACATTTTGGGTGATAAAAAAATCAAGTGTAAATGTTTTTTTTGGGTGCAAGTGCACCCCAGGAGGGTTTCCTGTGCCAATGACCACCTCAACCTTTCATGGGTGGTCCTCCTATCAGAGATACAGTGGTTGACAGAGATAAATTTTATTTACCTCAGAAATGTTGCCAGCCATATCTGATATTCACAAGGCCATTATCATCTCCCAAAAATAGGGAAGTTGGGTGATGCGATAACAGCTAAAATAATTTACGCTATGAACAATTTGGATTTCTTGCAAGTCAACAAGTAGATAAATTGAGGTTAAAAGATTTAAAAATTTTAAAAGATTATAATATAAGTGCAACATTATTTAAGATATTCTAAAACAATATGAAATCCAAGTTTCTTACCTAAGTAGTGTTGCTGGAGAAGTTTTCAATCGTTTCGAAATTCGAAAGCTAACTGATAGAGAGTGATGGTTCATGGGGCAATCTTTTTATAGAACTTGGAGGTGGTGCTGAAGGGAATTGGTAATTGATAGTAATGCAACATTCATACCAATATTTTTTTGAAGGGACTGAATATAGCACTGTGAATTAATATTTGATGGGTTGGTTTTAGTTGAGATTAGATATGTGCATTCAAAGCCATCGATATCAGATATTTATGCAGCGATGTGAATTGAATGCTACGATGTGGATTGAATGCTATGATATCCGTATTTTGGTGAATTGAATGCTATGATATAGCAGATACTAGATATTATGTAGCTTTGTGAATCAATGTTTGAAAGAGTTTCAATAGTCGGCAGATGATTACAGCCATTGATTGTAACTTTTTAGCTTTGTTTTATTCAAATTGGATACGCCTTCCGTGTAAATTAAGTATATAATTTTGTTGAATTTCTTCATTATTTTGAAACAATTAGATTATTTTCAAGAGTTAATATGTAGCTTGCATCAATCAAAGTTGCATAAGAGTGTATCTTTATCTATTTGTAACTCCTCATTTTAAGTCTTGTCATTCGTATTTATTGAAACACAATGTTATTAGATGAAAAATCCATAATATGTAGTCATTTTACTATATATGTAAAGAAGATAATAAAAAAAATTATAACTTTGAGAGAGTGTGCAACTAATTGTACATATCTAAACTTGCTTTGTGAGAGCAATTAGGTGAGCTTCTTCTTTCTTTTTAATTACATTATATGATTTTTTTTGCATTTTGGAATAGCAATTGTAGACATGTAAAATTGACATCATGCATTCCTTATATTTAATTAAATCATATTCGTCCATCAATTAAATAAATCAAGTTAATCTGATTAATCTCCTAAGGTTATCTCTTTAATTAAATAAATCATTTTATTTAATTATCTCCTAAAGTTTCTTCATTTAATTAAATCAAATTATGTATTTAATTAAATGGCTAATGTCCATTATTTGCTCCCATTTGATTTAAGTCAACTAATCTCTATCTAAAGTTAATTAAGTCATGATTAACTTCTAACACTAATCCTCCTTTCTCTAGCTTTTGTCACTTGCACAATAAATCATTTACTTTGATTTATTAATTCTTCTAATTTCCCTCAACATGGCATAAAAAGAGAATATTCTTCCAAATTTGAAAATCCATCCAAAAGGGATGTGTCCTTCCAACAAAGCATTTAACTCCTCTCTTACATGTCTCCCACTTGGCATTTAAGACCCTTTCTTCTCCCTCCAACAAGCCAACTTTCAAATTTGAAAAGCCACCTAATGTCATTTATTGGCACATTTGTCAAAATGTGTTCAACCTTCATCCTCTCATCTCTTGACAAGTGGCATCTTGTCATTGGCTCAAGATTAGTCCCACATTCATCCATTTTGCCTCTCCTTCTCTCAATCTCACCTATAAATAAGAGGCTTTTATTCTCATTTTAGATACACAAGTTATGCATTTTTAAATCCACCATCTTCATAGGATAGCATCTTCATCATTGAGTTTGTCAAAGGGTTGAGAAAGGGCCACTTTTCATATCAAAGTGGCACCAATCCACTATGGGATAGGTATGCATCATGCCTTTTTGTTTGCTTTCAATTAGTTTATTTGATTTTTTATTGTCTTGATTGCATTATGAAACATGTTGAGGTATTTCATAGAGATGTTATGTTTGCTTTACTTTAAATAACTAACCATGCTAATGTGTGTGAAATTTTAAGTATATGCAGATTTTACCATCCACATAAACATTCAACATGAGCATCAAATCTCAAACCCTTTAGGAGAAGCAAATATCCTTGAACTAATTCACATGCTATTGCTTTCCCTTGCGATTCTCATCCTTAGAGGCTTCTAAGAATTTTTATTTCATCTCAATTTGCTCCTACTAAATTCAACATGGGAAAACTTTTTCCTTGATTTCCTCGAGTTCCACATAATAAACTTTGTGGGATGAGAAGAAATTAAGACATAGACATTTAGTTTGAAAAGCTAAGAAAAAAGTGTGGATATGGTAAAAGTAATTCATTAACCAAGATTAAATCAATTGAACCCCACACATATGCTTGTTATCTTTTCGTCATATGGTTTCCCATGCAAACATTGGTCTTTTGATTTGAACTACTCTTAGGGAAAAGTATGTTTTCCAATATCTTGGTCTTGTAAACAAAGTCCTTCTTAGGCTCATTTAAGATCAAAATCAAACACTTCATCCACCCCCAAAATTTATCATCTCCATCTCATAAACAACTTTAGAGCTTTGGAAACATCAATATTCTAGACTTGGGTACATCCTTAAACCAAATCAAAGTCATTTGTTTAGTTAAGTGTGTTTGGATGAATCCTTCCTCACACACTTAGTTAAATTATCACCCTTTTGAACAAGTTTGAATCCTAAGATCACATCTAACATCTTAGGGTTTAAAAGTTCATTATCCAAATCAAACCAATTAAAATCAAATCCTAAAAGTCTAGCATTGATCTAAAGTTCCTAAAAGTTCAACACCCATATCATTCACCCCTTTCATCCTTCATCTCATCATTGTTCCTAAACACCTTAGGGGTCACTTTTGCAACAAGGTCAAAACACATGAAGAACATGGAATATAAACTCGCTCCATACATCATGATTAATGCAAATCAACTGAACTTCCAAAGCCTTGCAATGTCGATTGATTATCAAAACTCACATTTATACAATTCATACATAGGATCATTATCTCCTACAAACCTCAATGATATAACAAATGTGAGTAGACCCAATATAAATTTTGGAACACCTTTTCCTAGGGTAGATTTAAATCTGAGTCCCAACCTACAAATCTATCAACCAAACACCCAATGCATGAGTCTCCCACAAACAAACAACATTATCCCACTAAATCCATACATGCCAAATGTGAATATATCAAGTACAAGTTTACCAAACATGAACATTTCAAATCCACACTTGGTAAAATTTGGGATAGATATGTTTGTGAATCATACAAATTGTGTTCAAATTCCAAACAATATGTTAATGACTCCATGTTTTGATCCAAGTCAAGGTAACACCATGCAAAATCAAGGCAATATGATTCCCAAACACAACAATGTTCAATTTCAACCTATCATGCCAAATCTAAACATCATCCCAAATCAAAACATTGTCCAAAATCAATTTGTCCACGATCCCATACAAACACCACAAGTACACATTCCAAATCTGCTTGAACAAAAGAATCAACTATATCAAGGGAGTCAAAATAAAAATCAGGATCAATCGCTAGATCAACTTGCTTCACTTGCCAAACTAATTGACTTATTGCTCGCCAAGAGACATCTTCACTCCAAAATCAATAAACTCTTCCATTGGTTGAACCATGTCCTCAAAGCATTGAGTTGCATCCATAACCGCATCAAGAACAATATCTCCAAAGTTAAGAAGTTGGATATCAAGATCAACAACATCAACAACAAACCCAACCTCCACATCTTGAAGATCAATCACCACAAGGTCAATTTAAAGTACAAGTCTCACAGGGTAACAAACAAGAATACACACCACTTGGGAAACCAATTGAATCGGTCATACAACAATTGGTGCAGGAAAAACTCATCACAATTCCCACCTATGAAAACTATCAAAAGCCCTTAGTGAAACTGCCATGGTACAATGAAAGTCACCTTTGTGATTTTCACAAAATAAAGGGACACACAACATCAAATTATATTTGACTCAAAAATCTCATCCAAGATCTTATTGATAAAAAAAAAACCATTGGGGACAACGATGAAGATTCAACCACTAGCTTACGGAGCTTGCGAAGAAGCGGGGTGGTACTATGAGGCTAGAAGCCTCTGCGTTGCTGCTCCAGGGTAACATCTTTGCTCTAAATCTTGTTGATATCAAGCCCAGCAACAAAAAATTTACCTGGAACAATCTTAGGATTGGTGACAATTGCATTGTGGAACGTCTGGATCGGTTTATGGTCTCTTGCTTTTGGGTTGGTGGATTGTGGTCTTCTAGTTCTAAGATTTTGGACTAGAGGGGATCAGACCATTGGCCTATAAAACTTTCCATCCTCTCTACTCTGTTGCCTCAAACTTCCTCCTTTAATTTCCAGCTTATTTGGTTACATGATCCTAAGCTCCATTGCTATGTTGCTCACTAGTGGCGGGATGGTAGACCTCCCTATGGTACTACAATGTATGTCTTTGCTAAGCTTCTTCAGTTTTGTTAATTATCAACTTAAGCGTTGGAACCGACAATGCTTTGGAAATATTTTCAGTGCCAAGTTTGTTGCATAGGCTGAGCTTGATGGTATTACCAAGATAATTAGGGAGAATGGGGTAACTGTGAATCTACTGCAGGAGGAATCTAGGGCCTTGAAAGTGTTGGAGGAATGGGAATTACGAGAGGAGATCTTTTAGAAGCAAAAATTCTGGGTTGAGTGGCTCCAGGAGGGTGATAGTAATTCTGCTTTCTTCTTCAATTATGTAAAGGCTAGACATCATGGTAATTCTATTTTTATTTTGATCAATGATAGGCGAGAGACTCTTTCTTCATTTCAGGACATGTCGAATGAAGCTGTTTAGTATTTTACATCCTTATTCAGAGAGGATTTGCAGGGTAGCACTAAGGAGGAAGCTTGGGTCCTTTCTTGTATCCCTTCCCTAGTGTTTAGGGAAATGATGGATCGTCTCATGGGAGAGATCACTCTGGAGGAGCTGGCGGGACTGTGTTTCAGATGAAGAAGGGGAAAGCCCCAAGCCCTTATGGTTTCCTGATTGAATTCTTTCAAGAGTTCTGGCAGATTATCAAGTTGGACTTATTGGTTGTGGTCCAAGAATCTCAAAGGAATAAATAGATGTTAAAGGCTCTAAATTTCACTTTCCTTGTGCTCATCCCCAAGTGTGAAGGGGCGGATAGGTTAATCCGCTTTCATCCCATATCCCTTTTCAATGTGGTGTATAAGACTATCTCCAAGCTAATTGCTAATAGGCTAAAAAAGTGGTTGTCAATGCTCATTTTTAAGGAGCAAAGTGGTTTTGTGGAGGGTAGGAAGATTCTTGATGGTATTTTTATAGCTGCAGAGACCATTCATTCTATGGCCAATTCCAGAGAAAAGGCTATGTTTATCAAGCTTGATATGGCTAAGGTGTACGATAGAGTCCGATGGTCTTTTCTCTAGAAGGTTCTAGTTGTTTTTGGCTTTGGAGATGAGTGGATTCAATGGGTTATGAGTTGTGTCATGTTAGTGACTTTCTCTATTTTAATTAATGGGGAGCACTCTGATCTTTTCAACGCTTCTCAGGGGTTGAGGCAAGGTGACCCTCTCTTCCCTTGTTTATTTTGTTGGTTGAAGGTTTGGGTCACCTACTGAGAAGACATGTGGAGTTGGGCCTCATCCAAGGGTGGAGGTGGGGAGGTAACTTAACTCCACAGTCTTTTTTGTAGTTTGTGGATGACACTACTTTGACGGGTGTGGCCACTATTCAGGAAGTTGTGAATCTCTGCAAGGTTCTGGATATTTATCTTGTGGCTTCAGTTCAATTAATTAATGAAGACAAGTCTTCCATATATTTTTTCAACACTCTCGTTCCTATTCAGAGGAGAATTGCTCAGATTCTTCAATTTCAATTTGGGGCTCTTTCTTTGTCTTATCTTGGGATTCCTATTGCTACGAGCATGTTAACTAGGGAGTCATGGCAGCCCATCTTGGATAAGTTTCGTGTGAAAGTTACTCATTGGACCAACCGTTGGTTGTCCTTTATGGGCCATGTTCAATTTCTTAAGTCTGTTGTTCAAGTTCTCCCCATCTGTCGGTGTATGCTTCAAGTGGCCCCGATGGGCTTTGTTAGGGATCTGGACTCATTAGCAAGACAATTCCTATGGGTTGGTTGTTTGTTTTCTTCCAAATGGAGTCTTGTTAGATTGGATACTGTGTGTTTTCCTAAGTAGTTTGGTGGTTTGGGGCTAAGATAGTCCTCGTTGGCAAGAACGGTGATGGAAGCTAAACTCTATTGGCGATGGTGCATTGAGCAGGATCAAATTTGGGCTAGGATTCTTTCCCATAAGTATTTCCAGGATATTCCTTGAGAAGACATCCCTCGCTACCCTTTGGTGGGAAAGGGTTCGGCCATTTGGGCCACTCTTAAGAAAGGAGCCACGCTAGTCAAGGATGGCTTATTTTGGTTTGTAAGCCTAGGACGGAGGTTCAGTTTTGATATGACTCTTGGGATGGTTATCC
>VDFB02350683.1:0-17988 GCA_007258455.2 Sequoia sempervirens
TTGATTTGACAACCTTTGCATATGTAACTTCACCTTTATGGCTCACCAAAGGACATACAATGGTCCCAATCATCACACCTTGTTTACTCTCTAGCAAATCACATTTTTCCCCTATTTTTGTTGTCACATCTGCTACCCTTGCACTTTCAATCTTAGAACAAATAACAACATCAGAATATTTGTGCTCTTTCATAACTTAAACCAATGATGATAGTGGTTATGATGATGAACTCGACGAGCATGCACATGATATTCATAGTGGTAGTCGTGTTGAACTCGAGATAAGTGCTATTTTATTATGCAAATAAGGGTAATCATTACCTATTTGATAGAAGCTAGAAGTTAGAATAGTAGTGAAGTGTAATTAGCTAGTATACATAGATTATGGAATTAAGGGAGAACATATAACTTAAATATGGAAGCTTAGAGCTTAGTTGTAATAGAGTGTTTTATAAAAGCACATACAAAAACTGATTTGTTCCAAGACATAAGACATTACATACAACTATCAAAAACAATATAATGTTTGTTTTATATCTTAATATAATGTGTATTTTTTTTGTTTTTGTAGACATTTATTGATAAACTCCAAGAAGGGGATATAGTTGAGGTGTTCGATCTACATGATGGTGTTGCTCCAGATATTGGGTGGATTCACTCACTATCTATTATACATGGAGTCAAATTGAAAGGAATAGGAGATGCAAATGTATGTATTTCACATGTCTCAAGTAACATACCCCTTCCTCATCTAGACAAAATAGATGGAGCTATCCATCTAAAAGAGAAACTAGGGACCTTCATATACTGGCCACTAAAATATTAAAAAAAAATCACAGAAAGTTAGCCGTAAGTGCAAAAGAGAAAAATAAGGGTTAGTAGCAATAGAGTGTGGAGAGTGAAGTTGCAGATAGAGAATGTACTAAGCTTGAATAAGTTGAACAAAAAAAAAACCTAAACAAAAACCAAAAAATCTAATTTGGGTGTACATTATGTAAGTAGAACATAGAATGTTTTATCTTACCGCACCTATAATGTAAAACCCCTTGATTATGTTTTTCTCTTTTTGTTTGGTTTGTGCTCATTCAAACTAGTGCATTATAGAAGAGGGGATATGTTGTTGTGTAAGTAGACGCAGAGAACAAGGGTGTAAAAAAAGAAGTAAATATAGAGTAGATAAAGAGGTGTAGAGAAGAGGAAAAGTTGTAGAGTGTGTAACATACATGTATGTGCAGTTGCAAATAAGTTGCAACATAGAATTGTCATCAAAATTGTAATATCTTGCATAAGCAAAAAAAAGGCATTGTAACTCAGTTCTCTCAGTCATAGCACTGAAACAAATTTTGTAATAGTACATTTTTCAAAGCAAAGACACATTCATGTCTTGTATCTGTTGTAAGAACATTTTTTCTTAATAAAATTTCAGTATTTTTCCTTCTTAATAGCCATTTAATTATGTGCAAATGAATGATTGATTATGTTTTTCTGTGTTTTTATATGTTTAAACCTCAATTAAAGCATTGTCTCATTTCCAACACTTATAGGCAAAAATCAGTGAACAAAAACAATTAAATAAACTACCAATTGACTAAATATACTACCAACTGACAGAAATTAGTGAATAAATATGACTAAATATAATTACTATGCAATTAATAAACAATGTATCAATATACCTACCAGTTGATAGAAATTAGTGAACTAAAAAAATTAAATAAACTACCAAATTGATCAAAATGATTAAAATTAATGACTAAATACACTACCAATGGACAAAAATCAATGAATAAAAATGACTAAATAAGTGACCAGCTAACATCAATCAATGACTAAATTAACGACAAAATATACCAGTGAATAAAAACATGATTGAATAAGTGACTAGTTTAAAACAATCAATGACTAAATTACACACTGCCAAATCAATCAAATTAATGACTACATCAACAACCAAATCGAGCAATCAGATGACTAAATTAATGAGCAATTCGATCACTTAGACGACTAAATCAATGACCAAATCGATCAATCAAGCAACTAAATTAACAACCAAATCGATCAACCGAATGACTAAAAATGGTTTAGTCATCAATTTGGTCGCGTTATAAATGAATGGCAATAAACTACTACTAGTCACACGACCATGTTAAGTCATCGATAAGCATTTTTTAGTAGTTTTTTCAGTCACATATTATTGTTTTTGTACTAGTGGATGAGCCTCTTGGGGTTGTTGATATGAATGTGTAGGCGTCCAAGAAGACAGAGTAGGGTGGGGTGGGTGGTATACATTTTGAGAAGGTTGAGAACCCACAAAAGTAGGATTTAGTGGAATGGAATGGGAGGCATAACTAGCTTGATATGGCTGATTGGGAGGAATAAAGACGACACTATCATGGTATGGGGGAGTGTACATATGGTTTCCATTAAAATATGCCATTTTATGCATGGAAAACACTGTAGTTTTGAAAGGAAAACAAAGGAATGCCCAACCGGAGATTTTGAGTACTTACCAAAGAGTCACCCAAAGATGTATCTTATAGAGTCGCTAGGTGCTTGTAGAACTGCCTCCAAAGGCTGATATGTTGAAGAACACCAACTCCTCAACATAATAAAGTTGAACTAGGTTGCTTGAACCAACAAATTTTGAATGGAGTTTCCATGGTATTTGAAGATTTTCCTCCAAAGGGAAGATGAATTGAAGAAAACACCAAATTCTTCAATGGAGAGAAGCTTGTCCCACTGAGCGTGCCAAAAATAGTTGTCGTATAAAACTGCACCCTACTGAACAAGAGTTTAGTGTTCTAATGACATAATGTAAATGACCTCAAGGTGTGGGACCATGCAAAATGAGGTCAAGTCTTTGGAGAAGATCAACCTCCTTTTCTAAACTAAGTGTAGATGTGTTGGTCTAAACTAGCACATGAAAGCCCTAATGCTGACCTACTCTAACAGATCACAAAGGAAAAGGGATAGAAGGAGAACATGAAATGTGAAAGAAGGTGATGCACCAAATTTAGAGTGTGTTCCTTCCTACTTCAGAACAACATAATATGCCAAAGAAACAACTAAAACACCCACTTAGATATGAAGGTAAATGAATTTTACTCAAACATGCAAGAGGTAATGGTGATAATAGTTGAATTTTATTGACATAAAGCTTGAAGTAACCTTTACAATGGAAAAATGCAAGAGTTGCAGGTTTGCAAAAGAAAAATCCCAGAGGGGCCAAAGGAAGAATAATAATAATGATACAATATCTGCCTTTATGGTTCAAGCATAACCAAAATTTGAAATCAAAACCCTAACCCTAAACTAAATAGGGTTACAAAAAGATGAATTCCGATTAGGTCTAGAAAATAACTGAATTACTCCCATTATAGAGCAACATAGCTAGCCATAAAGGCTCTGTCAACTCGAACAAGCCCCAGAATGATGACTCACAAGAACGCAGGGATGGGCATCCATGAAATATGTAAAAAAATATCATACCGACATACCCTAATAAGATAATATAGAGTCTATAGCATATCAAGGAGTGATGGAACTTACCAACAATCAAAAGCAACATTGAAAAGGTGTCAAAAATAGGCCATAGTCAATCAAATTTGATTTGGTAGTTGAGAATGTCTCTGAGACATTACTTTTGCAAATCTGCCATGAATAGGAGTGATTGACCGTTTAAGTTTGAATACTGGCCGTTGGATTGGAGATGGACGACCGAGATCAGATTTCCAATGGAAGTTTAAAACATGTTCATTGATCACAGAAGAATCAAGATCAATGGCTATCGTGAAACCTTAATACATCATTGATCTCCTCAAGCATATAAGGCAACAATTCACGATGCACCAGATGCATGCAATGCAATGAAACTCTGCCACCTATTTTTTGGGACACATGTCACATAATTGCTCCATCGTGCATTGAACTTGGACCCACCATAGCACCACCATCACACATCACAAGAAGCACCATGCTATCGAGATGTCAAAGGGACAACAAAACAGGTCCCGCCGATATACCTCATCGCTCATCGTGGAAAGGCTCTCAACCATTATGTTTATAACCGTGATGCAAAGAACCCTCGTGATGATCATCAGATGATTTCCCATTGAATTTGAACCTTGATGCTCTCATCATGGTCAAAAATACCATCGCAGAAAGCACCTCAAACTTATAAGATGAAATCATGATGCAATGATTGCTTGCGATAGCCATTGGATCATGTTTTTACATCTAGACCATTGCATGTCCATCGTACCACAATAGATCATTGCGAAAAGCACCTAGGTGACATCATTCACAACAACAATGTGAATGATGCATGTGATAACCATTAGATCTTTGTGCACTAAATCCGATCCGTTGGGACCATACAAAGCAAACCAAAACCTCGGGCCCACCAAGACACCTGTCACCTACCCACTTTTCTGCTAGGTGCACACTTTTCCATCAGAATATCAAAGGGAACACAAAACAACTCCCTCCAACATTGTATTGTCTCCTCGATGAAGAGATCCTACTGCCCATCGTGTATCTCACAAAGGTCTTCAACTCTTTGGAACATAATCGTGATGCACTAGAGGCAAGTGATGACCACCCGATCAACATCTTTAAATCTTGGCCCTTAGTCACTTGATCATCACTCATTGCACGAAGGACCTTGCTACTCAAAAACACAAACACAATGTGAAGGAGCATAGCAATATGATGACACCTGTCAGAGAATATTCTACCCCTTGATACCTTTTCTCCTTCCTTCACATCACTCATTGCACAAAGTATTTCATTACTTTGGATCAATACTGAGATGCATAAAACACCCATGATGACCGTTAGATGCTTCAACCCTCATCGCTTGTCATTGATCCTTGACCATTGCACATCACAAGAAGCTCAATACTTTTCATTTCACAACGATGATGTGAAATGATGGTACAATATCCGTCTAATCTACATCACTTAATCTGGGTCTCTCATCACGCATCACACACTTGACTTGATCCTTTCAACATGAACAATGATGCAAAGAGTAGCAGTGATGAACATTTCACCAATCAAACCAGTAGCACAAGGAAAGAGGGTCGATCATTGAACAATTTTTAAAGACATAAGTTATAACTTATGTGACTTGTGACAGCCGATTACCAGTCAACACAAAAACATAAACTCTACTCATTTGCCATGACTTCAAACATTAGGGTTTAATTGTAAACCCTAAGTCAGAATGAGAACATAAATAAAGCATTCATGAGCATATTTGACCTCTTTTGATCATGCAAACTAAACCAATCGACTCCTCTCAAAAAACCCATGTCGAAACTACAGTCAAACTCCCCTACAAACCTCTAAAAGTTTCTTCTACAACCATAGCAATATTGCATGACAACCTTGCAACCTTTTTAGTAGCTTTGCAACAAATGCAAAACATGGATTTCAACAAGATGCACAAATTGGATCTCTTTGATCGGATATAAATGATGTGCATCCAAGGATGGCATAAAATATGCCAAAAGGTTCATACACCTGCTTGCAATTAGCTATTAAAATGGTCCCAGTATGCTAGAAAAAGAATCGTTGATCCTTAAAACCTATGCTTCAGGAAACAACCTTATGAGAAGTTTAGTGGAAGGGGGACAAATTGCGCTCTACTGGACTACCTCCAGGGTTTTAAAATTCAGCTCTCTTTGTTATTGGTTGGGGGAGGAAAGAGAAAGAAGGAAAAGTACATAAGAAAAACTAATCTAAGGTGATATGTCAAAGCTTTTACAACATTTCAAGTTCCATTGAAATAACCAGAAGCATAAAACTCCTAAGAAATGAGCACAAAGTTTCGTAGATTCTTCATTGTTGAAAAGAGAACAAAATGCTTAAGGCATTGTAGGCACAGAGAATAACATTTAGATCTTTTTATTAAAAGCACCCATTGAGGCTCACTAGAGTGTGATACGCCTTGATTATTCTACGAAAACCTTTAATCCCTTGCAAATATTGCTCACCAACAAGCATAATATGATAGTTAACCATAAATCATTGCATAAAATGAAAGAGTACAAGACATGGTTAAATAATTTGTAATCTTATGCTAGAAATCATAAAATCTAAAACTCATAAAAATCAGTCGTCAATATCATATCCATTCCTAAATGACACAGAGCATTGAAGCCAACATTAATAGAAATAAAACACACAGTAAAGGTGAACTAGGCACAATTTGATAAGTTTTGCTTTCTATTGATTGATTTAAAAGACACAAAATGCTAAGGTTTGAGGAATGGATTTTCCTTTCAACTGATATTCTCTTAGTACTCTTTTTTACAAAGATGGTGAACCCTCCTTTCACAAAGCATTTGTAGGTTTATATAGAGAAAAATCCTCAAGCACATAACACAACTAAAAATATTCCCTCAACTTGTTGCCTGTGGATCATCGTCATGGTGATCATTGCAATCTTTTCTCTAACAAACATCGTGCTCTTGATCACGTGGCTATGATGACACCTGGATAATCCATCATTTATGTTGTAACTACCTAGATAGTGGGATTTAAGCGGCAACAACGTTCACATCCTCAAGCTCTAACGCGTGGTTCCTTCTGATGCTCCTCTACTGTTGAGATAACCAATAGCACACTTTTAACACCCTTTCGAGCTCAAAATATGCTTGGGCTTCCACCCTACTAATAAGTGGCACTTCTCAACAACATCTGAGTTTCCTTCCTCTTTTCCCTTTAAGAATTATGTGCCCGACACATGGCGTGTAGGTGGGATTTTCTAAGGCTTTCTTTCTTGCGGCCTTCAAGAATTTTTGCAGTGTCAACACATGGCGCCTTATGCTTTCAAACACCTCAAAAAACAAAAGCTTTAATAAAGATTGTGTAAGGCCACCATGTGGCACCTTCATGCACCTTTGCAAGAATAAGAGGTCGTAGTCTTGATAGAAACCATGTCATGTTGCCATGTGGTACCCTCTGAAAGTTGATAAGCAAATAATTTTTGAAGTCTATGAGCCACTTAGAATTAAGCTAGAATTGAAAGAAAAGGTTGTGAAGCATCCCAAAACATGAATAAATTGCAATGAAAGGAATTTGTAATGAAAGAGCTTGAGATTAAATCTACAAATATATTGAATGATTAGTGTTAATGAATCATGCTTGGTAAATGTAATATCAATCTATATGTTGGTATCAAAATTGAATTAGGTTTTTTAATGTGTAATTCTAAGTTGAATATGAATAGTGTGTTTTTTTTATAGGATTTAATGTTAGTTAATCTTATTAATTTGTACTTGAACATAATATGATGTTTCAAATAATTTTATTTAAATAATATGGAATATGAGTTTAGTTTAGGATTATTCTTATAATATGTGATTAGTAGTATGGTGTTTTTACATGTTTTTATAGTCAATATTTTAATCCGTGTGAATCAATTAACATGTATAAGTGCATGAATAGTGTAGCCTATTATTTTTGTGTTTTAGTTATGTATTATACGATTAAATTTAATGTGTAAGAATTGTAAGATATTTTATCGGTTTTTCAATATGGAGTGTTGTAGAATTGCCTAAAACCAACTTCCATCCCACTACATATCATGGAGTAATGGGAATATGACTATTTTTTTGATGGAACCATCACATCTTGGACAAGTGTAGCCAAAATCCCCTTGTGAAACCATATTGTCTTATCTAGTGTTACTACTTCATTTTATATTATTATTTAGATATATCTTGTAATGTGAATGGATTTATATAATTTAAATTGGCATTAAATGTATAGAATTTAGTTTTGATTTTTAGTAATTTCAAGGAGCTTGTATTTTTTTTTTGTATTTTTACGATATTTTGAAGTCCTTAGGTCAACTTCCTTTGGGTAAGATAATTGTGGAATAATTTTTTCGTGTCCTAGAAGGGTATGAATATAATTGAATTCCATTAGGTATATAATAGGTTTATTGGGAATGGGTGGAGCTAGAATGAGTATTCAACTTAACTCATTTCTTTCTAAATGGGTTGACAAGTGGACTACACTTCACTCCACCATGGTTGGGGAAGGTGAGATCATGTGGGTTCATATTGAATGGTTTGTTGTGTTAATTGGTTTTTTTTTTAGGCTTATTGGATATAATTGTGGGGTTGTAATGTGGCTCCATCCTATTGGATGGAAGGAAGTGACATGACACTCTCTTTTAAGCTTATTGCCTTAGTTTGGGAAAGTGTTAACCTTCTAATTTTTACATCCAATATTGATGGTTAACAAATTATATCTTAGTTTAGGAGGTATGCTTCCTTCATTACATGTTCTTATATGTAGAATGATATATTCTGAAAAGGAAAAAATGAATTATTTTGATATTTTTTTGTTCAAATAAAATTATTTTTTTGATTTTTGAGGGATAAGAATAGTTGGTAGCTTTAAATAGAGTTAGTAGTGATGGAAATAAAAAATGAAAATTATGTTATGTGATGAAATGTGGAAATTATTATTCCTATGAGTTAGAGACCTATGTTACTTGTTCTATGAGACCCAAGGATTCTTGTTCTCCCATATATTTTACCTCTCCTTGACTCTTCCTAAATTGAATGAAAGAGTTGTGGATTCTTATTTCCATTGGTTAAATTTTGTATTATAAATGTTATGGGTTTGTATTACTTGAATCTTTGGATAATTCTCCAAGCTATGGGTTAGTAGTTGAGATCAACATATGGGCATAAGGTAGCTAACTCTCATTGGCCTCATGAAAATGTGAATTTTTGATAGATGGAATTTTTTCCTATGAAGGATTTAAGACTTAAGTTTATATTGTTTGCACATGTAAAATTTGTAAAGGAAAAGCGAATATAATATTTTTTTTTGTGAATAAACTAGGGAAAGATTTAAGATATTGTCATCATCTTGAACTTAGAAAACATATAAAAATTCAAGATGTATATTAACTGCAAGGTATTTTAAAAAATATGGAATTGAATAATTGATATGAATTTGAATGGTTTTGAAATGAATATAATGATTAAGGATATAAATTCACTTTTATTTCCTTAAAATTGTGTAGTTTTCAAAATATATTTTACGTTGTGAATAAAATTTTAAAAATTATTTGAAAATTTTGGTTTATGACTTAAACATATTTTAATCAACTTATTTATCTCTAATAAATCTTTAAAAATTTATGGTTTCAAGGAAAACTTGCTAAAATAGAAAATTATGCCAAAATTTGACCAAGTGGGTTTCTTAAGAAACTTATAGTCTTGTGGTCTTGTGGAACATACAATTTCAAGAAAAATGTATCCCTATATTGTATTGGACCACACGATTTCTTAGAAATTTGTGGCTAGACCACATCTAACAAGGCACTAGAAACTCACAACTAAATTGCAACCACTCCTAGAAATCTAAGGTCCAATAAATTAAATATGTAGTCTAATAGTATCAGAGACTAAGTTTAAAAAAAAAAATGAAGTCTAGTTTGATCTTGATTTGCATCAAAAATTTATGTTCTCCTCATCTTTACTTTCCCATATCATGTTTGATTTTATTGTATTGAATAAATGGAAAATGGTTGAATAATGTCTACTTATTATCTCTCTCATGTACATGTGTTTGGTAATGGAATAAAAGTAAATATTTATTCTTCTTATATCCATTTTTCAATAAATAAACATTGTAATAAAACATGTAACTATTTTTGTATGAATGTCTTTGTCTTCACTCTTGTATGTCATGTTTAATTGTATTTATTGAACAAATTGTTATATTAGATAAAACTAGCAATCACACCTTAGTGTGCAATGGGTATGTCGAAGAGGTGTGAAATGTCAATTAGAAAATTGTTTGGTATGTTTTTTTGCATACATGTGTGCAATAGATGAGGTCAATTAGTAGGTCAGTTACAAATGATGTTTGTGAAACAAAGGTCTTAATGGAGAAGTGATAGCTTCAAATAAACTATGCATCCACTTACAGGGATCCAAACATGACTAAAACAAGACCTCTAAATCAGGATGATAATCAACCTCCATTATCAATAGGATGATGTTATGTTTGCAATAGGGAGAGAGTGAGAGAGAAGGAGAGATGGGGATAGAAAAAGGGAGAGATAAAGGGGTGGGAGCGAGAGAGAGAAGGGTAAGGAGATAGAGATAGGGATAAAGATAGAGAGGAAGATAGAGATAGAGATGGAAAGGGAGATGGAGATGGATATTGAGAGAAGGATAGGGAGAGATAGACAAAGAGGAGAGAGGGATAGATAGAGATCAAATAGATAAATATATAGAGGGGGAGATAGGAACTGATATATAGATAGAGATGTGTGTGTGTGTGTGTGTGAGTGTGAGTAGAGAGAGATGAAAAGAAAATGAGATAGAGATAGAGGGAGATATGGAGAGGGAGAGAGAAAGAAGAGGGGAGGGAGAGGGAGAGATATAAATAGAGGGTGATATAATGAGATAGAGAGGATAGGGAAATAGAGAGATAGGGAGAGAGATAGAGAGCTAGGGAGATAAAGGTAGAGAAAGATGTGGATAGAAAGAGATGCTTAATGTGACATTAGTGATAGACCAATTTTTAAAGATAGAGATAGAGATAGGGAGGGGGAAACAGGGAGTGTGTGTGTGTATGAGTGTGTGAGAGAGAGATAGAGAGGGATATATATATATATATATATATATATATATATATAGAGAGAGAGAGAGAGAGAGAGAGAGAGAGAGAGAGAGAGAGAGAGAGAGAGAGATAACGAGATAGACATAACTTGGGAAAGATAGAGGTTGCGAGAGAAAGATAGAAGTTGCATCTATCAACCATGGATATTACATGTAGTATCGAGAAGCACCAATTATATGACTTTAAATTTGACCATCTTCTTTTTGATAAGCATATACTTTCTTCTGACATGTAGCATGAAAAGTTTGGGTATGGTATTTTTATTGGATTGTAGATGAGATATTTGTTTGTTTGAAAATGCTACTATTTGCTAATAAAAAAATGTCCTGGCTACATCAGTGTGTGTTTCTCATCCCTCACAATTCATCTGTTAGGATTAAACTAGTTGCAGAAGGGTTTTGCAGAATGGAAACATAAAATGCATTATAAAAGCAATAAATGTTAAAATTGACTATGCCCTATGTCAGGTTTATTAAATTTTGAATTTATTTAGTGTCTACATTCTCACAAATCTCATAGAAATCTCTTAGCTTTCAGAGTGTTTGCTTTCTTTTTACCCCTTCTATCAGGAGAAATCTGTATCTGGCTATATAATATGCTTTGAAACCCTGGTAACATCTTGTGATATCCGTCTCTAGCCCAATAATATGTTTTGTAGGGTGAAGAGTGAAGATCCTTTTCAACTTTGATCAATCTCCTGAATCCTCAAGAGATCTAACAGTGAAATACATCTGTTGACTTATTGACTTATGAAGCAGGAATAGTACGTGCTTGTGACAAATGAATGCTAGATGTTGCCTAGACTCTAAAAGTATTAAGGTATTTTAAATCAAATTCATGATCAAGGTGTTGGATAGATGGGGTCAAGGCACATCTAATTAATGTTGAAGTGTTATTTGTGTTTTTTTGAAGATCTAATAAAATATCTCTGTAGTTTTCTTCTAACAATTTAGTTCATGTATGTTTCAAATATTGAGAAATGTGTGATATGTTTTACCGATCTGTATGAACAGGATTGCTTTATTGACTTATTTAAACCTCACTGATCTGTATGAACAAGATTCCATACTTTCAACCTATATGCCAGAAGTGAATATCTTTCAACTCCACATAGTATTTGGGCCACATTTTAGATATTTTAGGATTTCACATTCACGCTTAGGATTGAAACTCAATCAATCATCAAGGATAAAGTTTTGTCATTCAATTCCTGTTAGTTGCCATGTTTATCCCAGGAAAATCAAAGTTGAACTGTTTGATATGTTGCAAGATTGATTTGTTTTCTTGTGATCATTCAGGTGGTTTGTGTATGCTTTTAGTTTGGAAACATTTCTTATCTCGTAGGGAATTTATGCCCTAAAGATTTTTGTTTGACCTGGTATATTTTAAAGCCACTAGAAAATATGCTAGTTGCGGTTTACTCATATTAATCTTTCTGTGGAATCTTAAGTTGTTTTTTGTGGTGTTTATTGAATATGTTGCATACCATTAAATTAAGTCTGTACATGTTCTGTGGTTACTTTAATGTTCTAAGATATGCATATTAGGGTAGCGTTATATGCCCATAAATAGATGGTATTAGCTGAATGCTTTTATTCTGTTCAATATATTGGCAATCAAAAAATGATGATCCTTAAAAAAAGTGCATGCTGAATACATTATTACAAGCGCTAGAGCTTAACAACCATGTTTCTTAAGGCTGTATGAAACCAAAACTGAAAAAATGATGTGGAGACTAACGTTTTTTCAAATAATCATGTATGATCTTTTCTACTATTTAATTATGATTTTCATTGGGAGAATGTTAGTACATTTACATTGATATAATAATGGGAATTATTGTGGTGAAAATATCCATTATATATGAGAGTTCTGCAAAGGATTTCTGAAATACAAAGTCACATTGCCTATTCCATTTTTACCAGTCTGCAAGAGCACATTGTAAAAGTACTCAAAACCTGGGGTTTTGTACTGGTAATGCTTAAATAAATTTGGAAATCGCCTGAATGTGGCAACCCCTTTGTGCTGGTAGGTTGGTCTGGATCTAACAATGTCCTTGCAAAAAAATCGGAGGGTATGCACTTACTTTCCTTTGGAAGGCAGCAACAGAAATTGAAGGGTTTTGCATTGTGGATGTTAAAAATACAATTTTTCTCAGGAGCCTGCGAAGTAGCAAGAGATCCAATAAAGGGATTCTACCTGACAAAGTTACTTTACTTGTTAATCCCCTGACTAGATACTTCTGGGTCTGAACTTGAAGATTTATTCTACTTCTGATTCTGTATTTGAAAATCTATCCTACTTCTGATTCTGTATTTCAAAATTTATTATGCTTTTTTATTATGTGGAATGCAAGTTTTGATGGAGATTGATTAAAATGTCGTTTGAAATCATTCAGGCCTGAAAGTGCTTTTACCCGAAATCTGGTGTCTTAGTGATTAGTGGGAAAGTACTGCGGTGTTAAAAAAAAGTGATAGTCAAATGGAAGTTCTCAATTGAATGCCGTGCACACCACAATGCAGTTGTTGCTCTGGTTATATAAGCAAAAATATTAAACCTTGTGTGGTCAGCAAACCCTAGTTCTGAGATACCAAACAAAGTTCAAAAAATCTAAAATTTTATAAACCTCACAATGGGACAGAAATTAGATTTAAAACATTTTGAAAGCCAAAACCTCAACAAAGAGAGATGATGGATTTAGAGGAAGGGACACCCAACAACAAGAAGGAACAAAGAACGAACACAAATTTGAACAAATGGAATGCACATTGAAAATCAACAGTAATTGGCATGTGAAACAGAGGAGGGAGAGAAAGCGAGAGAGATGGAGTGAATAAGAGAGAGATAGAGATAGTCAAGGATAACTAATAAATATTAAATAACTATAATTATCAAGCTTTCATACTCATAGTATCAGATGTTAGGATCAAATGTGACATATTTATAGACATGGTGGTGTAGGTAGATAAATAAGATACACGACATTTTGTTAGTATGGCAATTTTAATAATAACTATGAAGAAAGCACATGGCATTGTTGTTTGAAATTATTGATTAAGTAGTTGCAGATGTCCCAGTGGTTTTAGCCAGCCGACACACCTTGATGTCACCATGTCTAAATTTCATCTTCTGACATCTCTTGTATTTTATCTTGTTTGACATTGTCTGTGTTTTAGAGAATTTGTATGTTAGTTCTGAATGGTAACATGTTTGGGTGGATGAGATTGCCCTGTTCTGAATGATATCTATTATGTGCCATTTATATTTCCGTTGTATGTTTAGAATGATTTCTTGTCAATGCTACCATACTATAGATAGAAGCAAATGATTTAATAATGGAAAAAATTAAAGGGGCTCTATTATGAATGGGTCATAACTCACAACACTTGTTGAATGTTTTGTAAATGGATAGCAAGCTAAATGGGTGTGATGTTTCTGAGTTGGAGTAATACTAGGATGGGTGACCTCCCAGGAAGTCTGATGCTTCACCTTGTGAGCATCACCTAGATGCATTGAGTGCTAAGTGGACTATTCATGCTCATGAGAGATGGGGTCGTGTGAAACACTACTCATGAAATATGGGTCAATGAGTTTGACTAAAAAACTATGCAGTTGAATTTTGATAGAACAACATAATAGAACAAACTGTTGACATTACCTTCTTTTAAAAGTGGACCCTTCAGATTCTTGTGTTAGACTGTTATACTTCACATTATTTCGACAAAAATATTATAACCATTTTTTTATGATACATGATATACTATTTTCAACTTTCTAAGAGCAAAGATTTTGTTTATTGGCACCTGCTAAATGAAAACTTTGTATTAATTTTGAGGATATGATGCCATAATGCACGTGTTTTACAGTTTGTATCACATACAGAAGTTCCTTTTACCCTATTCTTACAAATTTCTTTTAATTTATATTTGTTGCATGTATTTTGCATCCTTCCCTTCTTGTTCCACAATGTAATTATCATTTTTTTTATACCATTAACCAATCTATGAGCGACAGATGCAGTATGTCTTCAAGGTTTAACTTCTTAGCAAAGTCATTGTCTTCTATTGTAGGCTATTTCAAATCATATTTTAATATGATTTTAGCTATGATGCAAAGAACAGAATATGAAAATAAATGTTGTTGGTCATTGAAGATTCTTTTAACCTGTAGGTAGTTGTTGGGACAATTCTATCCTATTGACAGAGATCATTGCTAGGTTTGAGCTTAGTTTGTGATGTCTACAGGTTGTTGAAACCATTTGGTATCGCACACCAGAGCTACTTCTTGGGGCGAGGCATTACACTAGTGCCGTTGGTATCCTTTTCATGAGCAGTTTTGTGGTGTACCTTCTCCTTCAAAATTGTCTTGGAAATTCCAATGCAGATCAAAGTTACTTAAAACTGTTGAAAGACATGTGGGCAGTAGGTTGTATTTTTGCAGAATTGCTGACACTAAAACCACTTTTTCAAGACGTGGAGGTCAAAGTTGCACCAAACTCATTTCAGGTGTCTCAGTATATTTACTCTACATATTCTGCGGGCAATAGAAAAAAGGCTCTTCTATTTTGAGACTGTTGCAACTATCAAGTTAGAATTTTGTCTTGATATTTCTTTTTTGTTTTACATTCTATATACCAGAGGTAGACACAGCTGTGTTCTCTGATGTAGCTATTATTTCCTGCAGCTTGTGACCAACTTGACAAGATATTTAAGGTCTTAGGTATGAGATGACCGAAAACTTCTTCTTAAATCCTGCCATTTCTGTGTACATTGTTTATAATGTATTTTACATTCTTTTGAAGCATTTGGACTGATTTGCTTGGTAATTCAGGTCACCCAACACCAGAAAAGTGGCCAACACTGGTCTATCTACCACATTGGAATTCAGATAAGCAACATATTCAAGGGCACAAATAGTGAGTTTCATTAAGTTCTGCTTGAGAAGTATCTGCAGTTCCTGGAAAAGAAAAATGATGTATGAAATGGAATAATTGTATCTAGACCTATAATATTAAAAACTTCCTCACTCTTGTAACCCTTTTTCCATGTCGCATGCAATTTATGATTAAGCATTTCAGAATGCGAAGTGATGAAGTGGGCCTAATGACACCTTTTGTGAAACATAAGTGCTCTGCTTCAGTTGGACAAGGAATTCAGGGACTTCATAAATTGACACCTTCTCAGATCTTTGAGCAAAATCCAGATTCTGGTTGTGAAAGCCATTTTTTACATCAACAATCCACTGTTCAGCCATGGGAGATTTGATTGAATTTGTCTGGTTGCAAAGAAATTGTCTTGCTAGGTAATGCAGATGACTTCCCATTTTTGAAATAGAAACACATTCAGATATTATAGGACACTTGCAATGTCAAAAAAATCATAGAAATAGAAACGAATTCACGAGGAAACCACAAAGGAAACATTGGAAAATTAAGTAGATTTGTAGAAATTGCAAGGGATACTTGCAATCGCCCATCGCCTCTCCACCATCGCAATGCCTACCTTATCGCAGTGGTCTGTGATTGTGATGTGATCGAATCTGCTCAGCACACCGATTTGATATGCAAAGATGGTGGAGCCTATGCCGCTCTGGTTCAAATCCATCAAGTGTCAAAGTAAGGTGAGGAGGCAGGAGAGCACTACGAGGGACAAGAGATAGAGTATACAAGTGAATAGGAGTGTTTTATGAAGAAAACTGTGTCAAATTCTTTGTATGCAAGATTAAAAAGCCCAAAAAGCCCCAGCTTGCTGAGCAAATCAAAGCCCATGCCAGTCTGTATCAGTGCATCCGAAACAGGAAAAAAAACAAGTTTCTTTGGCCCCATCCTTCCGTCGACTAGTGATATTGCCTCAGAATGGAAGCAGGCTGTAATGGGGTGTTCGGGTGCCATTGCATTTGGAGGATTTCAGCCCACTCATGCATTTATCCTTGGGTCTATAATTTCCCTGTTATTCATTAAAAACCAGGAAGAGATGAAAGGGAAAACCAGAAACTACTTATTTTTTCCAGCTTGGCAGTCAATGGATGAAAATGTTTCAACCGTCTTGCACAGTACGGCAGACGATACCAGCCGTTCATCGCTTATCTCAGCTTCGTCTTCTTCAAATAGATGCCTTCAACGTAATAAAAAGAGTTGAATAACGTTTACCATATTTTTAAAAAAATATTCTCTATGCATGTGTTTAGTAATAGAAAATAAAACTAAAACATCCATTCTTACTAATTTTTTTAATAAATAAATATTATTAGAAAAGTATAATCATCCTTGTATGGTTGTCCTCATCTTCACTCTTGTATGGTTGTCCTCATATCATGTTTGATTTTTTGGATTGAACAAAAGGTTGAGTAATGTCCTCTTTATTTCTATTAATATTTCTAGTATAGAAAATCAAAGTAAGCATTCATTCTTATTGAATCTATTTTTTTATTAAATGAACAGTGAATTACAAAAATATAACCGTTCTTGTATGATTTTTCTCATGCACATCTCTATCTAAGAAATCTTGTTCAATTTGTTACATGAATAAGCTCTATCATATTCAACAGAGAACATCATGATTCAGGAGGCTATAGCAATGTTTATTGGCTGGTTAAAAACAAAACAGAGCAAATTGGTCTGATCTTAAAGAACCAAATTCAATATGAAAAGGCATGAATTTACAAATAAACCTGGATTTTTTCTGTTTAAAAAGGACATACAAGACACTATATATTACATGAATCAAATTCAATGTGAAGAAACAGATTCATGAATTTGCAGATAAACCTTGATTTTTTTTGTTTAAAAATGATATACAACACATGTTATTATTTATTAAAAAAATCAAATTCAATCTGAAGAAACAAGATTCGTGAATTTGCAAATAAACCTCATTTTTTTCTGTTTGAAAAAGAAATACAAGACTTGATTAAATACAAAACTTTGCTTCTCATATTTTTAGTTAGAGCTTGGAAAACATTTGGCACTCACCAAAGGAAAAAAAAAGTCCATCTCTTAAAGCCAGCCTATGTTCTTGTTAATTCAAAGCATGTAACAGAATCAGAAAAAAAATGATTGATTCCAAGCATATAACATTATCTGAAGACCAAAAACAGGATCAGACATTTCCAAACTGTTGTCCTTACAAGGAGAATCTAAATGGTCAGAAGTTTATATTTATTAATAGTAATAGTTAGGATAAATTCAAAAATGACAATTTGCAGGATATTTCTAGTCTGCTGCCACAGATCTATATTGTCATCTATCAATCGATGCAGTAGCATAAATGTAATTGTTATACTGATTCTGTTACAAACCTACAACGGTGCAACCATATCATTGAACCT